>QDEB01099378.1:0-18777 GCA_004193795.1 Asbolus verrucosus | reverse complement strand
AAAGTAGTCACCGTCCGATTGTTAAAGAAGGTGTGGATCGTTGTCTTATTATTTTTCAAAGCAATTATTTAACCCTTTAATCGCACAACCAGGTTACTAAGCAATTTAAATTAAAATTTTATGAGTGTCTTTTATTAAAATCTATTTAAATTTTTTACTCCAAATTTATTTTCGGACCAGTACATTTTTTTTAACTCTTCAAACTTATTTTGACAAACTTGGTGTGCAGACTGACAAGAGGAAAGTCTATTTTTTTTCACGTGAAAGTGAGAACAAGATATTGCGATGCGTTAATATTAGATGCAGATTCTGCAGTCACATTAAAAATGCTCATGCGGAAAAAATTTATAGGACATTGGCTTATTCATTTCAAAGATCCACCAAAAATCAAACATCTACAGAATTCAAAGATTCACACGCTCCGACTTCCAGGCTTTTAGTGTGGTTGAATTATCTAATGGAATATATAGGACATGATCAGAATAACCCTTGTATTGAATTATCGTCATTTTTTCCATAAATTTTAGTCATAGAAAGTGAAGAAAATTAAACATTTAATGATGATGATTATTAACGTTTATTCGTAATAATCAGTACCATCATATTGAGTAATGTAATATATTAAAATAAGAGAAACTGTTCGGAACGAATTTAATTTAATGAATAATTTAGCAGTAGTTTGCTTAATTATAATCTCCGTGTGATACAATTAAAACAGTAACGTTAGGACTGAATTGAAATACCGAACTAAATGTAATTATGTTATTAAACAATTAACTGCTGGAAATTTCGGGTGACATTTTATGTCTTGAAAGATTTCATAATTGTTATTTTGATATATTTAGGTACAGTTATTTCATTTTTTATTTCAAAAATAAAAATCACGAAATTTCTTTTTCAATTAGGATCTTTGTCGGTTCCAGATTATTTCTGTAAGATACGATTAAATAATTTTTATGATTTAGCTCTTTCGTTGAATAAAATTATCTACATATTTAGGTAGATAATTACAAACAGGAATTAATTACTGCATGCATGTATTTACAGCACAATAGTTAATTCCCATTGATTAATTTTTGAATGGTTCAACATGTGCTTAATTAAATCACATTAATAAAATTTTGCCATCAAATATATTTTTTTGATGATAATTTATTTAACACTCCTATATGATGCTTTCTAATATTTTCCAAAATAAAGCATAATTTAAGAGTATTGCCAATTTAAGCTAATGTGTCGCTCTCACAATTTTGATGTTACCTGTGAGCATGTTTAATTTACGAAATATTTTTAAATACATTATTCCTCTGAGATAGAAATAGTGAAATTAACGTGTTTATTTTTTATCTGGAGCATTACAAATACATACAAGTTTATTTTTTAGAATTTGAACATAACCAAAACCTAATCAACTGATAAACTTTTTCGTATGCTATACGCCATCTAAAGTAGTAGAATGATTTCAAAATTGCAATAATTAACGAGCTTCAAAAAGAAATTATCTTAAAAATAATTTTTACTGGAATTATTTAAACACTATCAGCAGCATAGATCACAAACGCTAACAACAAAGCAAACAGTTCTTTCGTTCGCAACTTTATGTTAACATTTTTGGATAACCTATAGGTAGACGATAATCATAATCAGCAGAAATTCCAAAGTTTCACCAAATCTAAAAAACAGACACCTATTGATATTATAGATGCATAGTAAAAAAGCCCTTCGAAAGTTAATCAATCAATCTGTCAAATTATGCATTTTTTTAGTGGAACTAAAAAACTTCCACAAGATAAAAGTAAAAAAAGTGTTAATAGATGAACAGTTGTTATTCAATTTTATTAATATACGTCCTAATCTAATTTATGCATTCTTTTTGAAATTCTGCATTCCGATAGGAACAAACGAATTTTCATTGTTGACTGACATTAAATCATGTTCTTTTCACGATGAACTGTATTTTTATTTAAATGAAAGTTCCAAACTGTGTTACATTGAAAACTGAATACAGAAGTAAGTAAGTCTTAAATTTTTTATCATTAATTAATAATTCAGTGTAAGTTTGGAAGATTTATTACGTTGCCATCAAATTTGCGCTTGCGTTCTTTAATCTATTTATCTTTTAATGCTAATCCCGTTTCTTTTCTCACGTTTCCCAATAATTTCCCCATATCTATAGACGCAATTTAAAATTTTTTACCTGTGAAAATTTGAATCCTTTGAATATTTATTTTCATTTCCACTCAAACTCATAAATTTAAGGATTACAGCAGTGGACTGCACTTTTAAACACTTTTATCAAACAGAATTTAACGTTTGTATTTACTGCGTTTATGTTTACCACGATGCAAACCCCATAATGTTTTTTTATTAAAAAATATTTACTTACAAAAATTCTCGCGAAAATCACATGTTTCAAATTTATTGTTTTTGATGGAAACTGTTAGATAATGCATGATAAATAATTGAATTTGTTCCTGGTTATAACTGTATTACATCGGGTGTCTAAATAAAAATCTGGTCTGGTCAAGAGTGTTTTAAAAAAGTTTACGAACTCATGTCCAGCATAAAATGTTATATTTAAGTGACAAACCATTGCAACTACAAAAAATAGTTTTGTTTATGTTTGCTTTATGCTTTGCTTTTGTAGTTAATAATTGTTCTTTAAATTAATTTAGTTATTTATTATTTAATTATTAGACTTAGTTAACAATTTATTGATAAAAAATATTAATCGTTTTTTGATGTATGCGTGTGCTGTTTACGGTTGGTTAAAGTAACTAAAAATAAGTAATTATCAAAATCTTTACAACAAAGCACCTTTCTTAGAAACCTTACAAGAAAGAACATTTTCCTATGCATTGATGTTTTTGTAACTTGTAAAATAAAGCAGAGATAATAGTCTGAATGAAAGATTCGCTGCTATCGAGTTAAAATTTTGTATAAAGATTCTTCTTATCTGATTCATAGACGAAAGTTCTTTAATAGGAATTGTAGCCCTGAGGGTATTGTATGGAATCGTATAGAAATTGCGCCCTAATGGGGGATCCGTCCTTCACCCCAAAATAAAACAATTGGAGCTAATATTGTCAAATCTTACAATTTTATTATACAAATAAAACAAAATTGACTTCACTGATTTGCGCATACGCACTTAGTTGTCAAAAATTTCAAAAAAGCTCAAACCTTCTCAAAAATGGTTCATAATATCGAAATTATACTTTTTAAAATTTATAAATATGTCTTATAAATCGGATGGATGCTACATAAAAAAGAAAATTTAAACTAAGACTATTCGTGCATGGGCAAATGGCGATCAAATAGATCAATAAAAAAATCCAATTTTCTTGAAAAAGTGCGAAATATCAACCTGATGCTTTCATAATTGATCCGATTTAATATCAATGGGATCGAATCATACATAACTGAACTCCATGTAACACGATTTTCCAACAAGTAAATAAGCTGGATGATTTAACCCGAGCTGATTGAATTGACCTGAACTAACTCGACCAAATACTAAAAATTTAAGATCATACATTTTCATCTGTCATCTCACTTCGCTTATCATAAGGTGACTAGAAAAATCAAAGCCAAAAGGGCTGGAATAATATAACTTTTGACTCCTTGAACCGATTTTGATGAGATTTGACATATATGTCAAGTTCTCATCATAAGTCTATAGATTTATATTTGCGGTAATTTACTGTAAAAATGTGAATTCAAAATAAAGGGTAAAAAGGCAAAAGGTACGTTCAACTGATTTTAACTAAACTTTCTACACAGATTTATCATAAGAACCGCAACCTCTGACAAAAATGTGGGATTGAAAGTAAGTCAAAGAGGGAAGAAAGGCACAACTTTCAAATCGTTAGAAACTAAGCTTAAAAGAAAATTATTTTTATGAACTAGGAAAAGATATGACTAATATACTCAAAATTTTATTTGTATTTAATAAATATAAAAATATGTGGGATGTTACTTTTAAAAAATCTAAATAAATGTCATTTTTGGAAAAATTATGGGTGCTAGAAGATTGTTGATTAAACCAGATAATGCACTTCGATAAATATATTATACTTGCCAAATTGTAATATTCAATTTAAAAAATAAAAATATTAAACGGCCGTAGTTAACTCATTACCACGTAGTGATTCTGAAACATAAAAACTCTCTCCTGTAAATACATGGCATTAGGCTGGCTTTAGTACGACAAAATGAAAATGACCTATAAACTTCTACTTATTTACCTTAAAAATGTTTATGAAGACTCTAATTTCACTTAATCACGAAGTATGAACAACAATACTTGTTTCTTTTGTTTAACCAAAATTGATCAAAAAATTTCACGTCTCGCACAAGACTGCGAATTTTTAAATAAACTATTTTGTCGTTTCAGGTTTAGTATTTATTGATCATAATTAATTGAAACTGATGATATTAAAAAATATGTCTTTATTTTGAAAGTGAAGCAGTAATACTGTTACAATTCATTGTGTGCAAGATTTACAAATAACTTTTTATTCTCTCTTTTAAGTTAGATTTTTTATGATTCAAATTTATTCTATACAAGAATTTTCTAATGAAATACTTATCCATAGTCCTAGAACTTGATTCATAGAAACATAGCCTAAAATATTTTAATATTGTACGTCGGAAATTGTTTCTAAATTTAAATTATAACCTGGACCGATATAAAAAGTGAACGATAAAAGAAATTAGATTCACGTTCAAAGGAAAATAAACATGAGGGTGGCAGATGGTAGAAATAAGAAAAATTATTGATTGGAAAAATAACATGTTCTTGAATTAAATTCCTGTCTTAACATGAAAAAAGTGACTGAATAAAAATATTCAGTCAATATATTTTCAAATGAAAACATGTTGTATTATATGGATATCCGGTTAAATTGTCTTCCAAAGAACAATTTCACGAATGGAATTATTTTGAACATTATTCTACAAACTGATTGTGAGTGAAATAATGCGACATAACATACATTATATGTAATATATTTAATGTCTTTTTCCCTTTTTCCACTAGTATGTATTGTTAATGTAACGAATTGGTTAATTGATATATTTTTTTTTCAACGACTTAACTGATTGGGTGTTTATTTAACTTAAGATATTCACATCAATTTGATATCAATCAAATTTAACTTCCTTGGGAAGAAAATTAAGAAAATCCTACTTCGTTTAAGTAATGAAGTTTACTTTTTCTAAAAATATAAAAAAATAAATAAACACAAATACATATTTACGTACATATTTTGTAAAAAGTTGCAAAAATTGAAAAAATGAATAGCATATATTTCATTATAAGTAATATAAACGAAGGTTATCAAATTGTGATTATTCTAAAAGACATACGTACTGAGTAAACATTTAAAAATAAATGTAAGTCACCATTTAAGAGAAAGTCGACGATGGTTAAAAATTATTTTTTTCAAAAATTTTAAATTAGGAAAGTTACTAGACAGAAGCGTTGTATAAATAAAATTTGAATATCTGACATGGTTTGGTATTTGCTGCGATGTATACCACCAGTTAAGTATTCGTCGATGAGCTTTCGTATTCTAGTTTAGTCAAACCCGCTTCAAGTTTTACAGACACACTGAGAATGTTAATAGGAAGGTGTAAAAGCGATTTAACAAACCTTACTTGAGCTTTTTCGGTCTGTACGATCCATTTCAGTGGGTTGGTCCTGGTGAATATATCCAATTTACACCAATACGGGATCGTAAATTGAGATGAGGTAGAGCCAGATAGACCAAAATTTTTTTTGTTAAATTCAAAACAAAAATAATGTAATGGCCACACAGTAAAAATAACAACAAATTATTAAACACAATTATTTTTTATTATTATTTATTTATTATTTTAATATGAAATAAGTATATCGATTTAAATTCTAATTTTTGCTTGCAAATCGCCGCAATTTCCGATTGAATCTTATATTAGACAGTTCTAAAATTGTTACAATAATTATAATTTTTGATATAAAGGCTAATTAACTATTATTATTTTTAAACTCCGGTCATGGCAATATGATTTCTAATTAAAGAAACTTGAGAA
The DNA here is from genome assembly GCA_004193795.1 of Asbolus verrucosus. NCBI lineage: Eukaryota > Metazoa > Arthropoda > Insecta > Coleoptera > Tenebrionidae > Asbolus > Asbolus verrucosus. The sequence goes on along the minus strand of QDEB01099378.1, from coordinate 12,702 downwards.
GTACGTGCAAAAGAACATCAAAACTTGTATTATTATAGTTATTTATGGTACAAGTGTGTTTATATTATAAATAAGTCACGCGAGAAAAGTGTTAGCCCACAAGGCCGTGAGGCCGAGTGGGGTAATTTTCTCAAGTGACTAAGGTAATTAACACATGAGGACCATTCAAAATTATAACCAACACCTCTTAATAACGGTTTAAAATGTATTTGAAAATATTTTAAATTTGACGTTTTAAAATGGGAATTTCAGTATAACGTCGATTAAACTGAATCATGATGGGTCGAATAAAAAAACGCTCTTCTTCAACTCAATGTATGTAAATCTTAATTAGTCATTTCTGTTTGGTTGTTTCAAAGACTAATAAAAATGTGTTAGTATAACAGATATTTCAATTTTTCATTCACTAGTGACCTAAAATTGATTTTTTCTATTCACTAACTAAAAAATGTGATTTTACACCCTTATTTTAAGAAACAAATGAACGCCTTGCTTGCCGAAGGGAGATAAACTTAGGGTACCGCCGTCATTTCTTTTGCCTAAAAAATAAATATAAACATTACATTTATGTTAAAAGTGCAGTTGTTTGCATTCTGTATTGTTACATTAGTACCTGATAGCGATGTAGAGGAAACAGACATGGTATCTAACACATTACTTGAAGAAACTTGAAAATTTTCTTTAACTTCCTTCTGGTCCTGTAATTCATCGTTGCCTCACTTGCGTCATCCAAAATGTGTGGTGGACTAATTTCTAAATCATCTGAATCAGTTTCTTCGTTATTTCCTTGCATTTTCTTTGAAACTGCACACAGTTTGTACACGTTTTATGCACTTTTATGTACAACTGTCTCTAAAATGTTTGTTTACATCTTGGTTACCGTGGCTGAAACTTCAACTTTACGCCCGGCGGGCGGTAAAGAACAAAAAATGTTCTGTAGGTAGTGATAATTAACTTTTATTCAACTATTTTTATGAAAATTAAAAATACAATGTGAAACGTTGTGAAAGAAAATATTTCCAACAAATAGTATTTTTGAAGCCTTTTCACAATTTAACTGATCTGGCTTCTTCGGCTGATGTTAATATTTCTTTGCAAATTACGTTTTCTTCTCGAGAATTTTCCATTTTTATATTTAGAATTTTTATTTAATGACACATGTTTATGGTAACCAACGTTTTGTCACCATACGCCACCTGAAAATTTTCTGCGTTTCCTGCGTTTTTTTAAAAAGCAATTCCTATAATTCCAGTGGTGCATTTTGACTCAGCTGTGCATAAAAGGTCGTACATACCTCAGGCCGAAAGATAGATTACGCCCTTGGACGAATAAATTCCCTCCGCTAACGCGTCCACTTTCGGCACTTGGTAGTAAATAACTACTCCAAATGTTATTTATTTCTTGTTTGCTTTATAATTTTAGCATGGAAACGACCAACCGCTAACTCAGAATATTGGTTCTTTAAGTGGAATTAACCCTTTTTTTTTAAATTTTGCACTAAAAATTACGCGTTCGTAGAAAATCATGTATATGCCTCTGTAGCAAACTGCGATTTCCTTCGTCGGATGATTAATGCCCTCCGCTGCGCCCCGGGCATTAAACTTCATCCTCGGGATGAAATGATGCACTTTGCTCCTTTGGTCTATAAACAACTCTTATTCACTAGTGACTTATTAGCTACTTGTTTAAAATCATCATAGTTATGGCCTTACAATTAGGAGGTGTTGGAGAAAATATTTTATTGATTTTAGTGACGAATACGTGATGTCTGATTAGTACCTACATAATGGACTTTACGTAAACAAGAATTTAACAGATACTAATTAATTAATTTCAATTCAGTTTATGGCCTTAATCCAAATAGCTAATAACTCATCTAATTACAGAGTTAAAATAACAGATTAATGTAAAGCAACATTTTAAAATCTGATTTTAATTATCATTACAATCACATTGCAATAAGCAAGTTCTAAAAAAGTTTCCTTCAATAATTAAAAACAGATTTCTTTTGGTTTAATTGAGATATTTCCTGTCAATTATATGTAAATATAATATACAGTAATAAAAATGTTAGAAATCCATTTATAATAATAAACTCTGTTTAATTTATTTCCTCCATAAAAAAGATAATATTTACAGAGAGCAAATGATAAGTAACCACTGGATGAAACATGAATATATGAATAAATTTTATAATTAATGCATTTTTGGTAAATTATTAGGTATTTATTACAAAATTAAAAAAGAGTGTTACACATGGCATTCTTCCAAAATAAAACCATATTAATAATGCAATATTTAAATCAATTAAATCATTACCTACAGATATAATTATTCTCTTTCCTTTAATTACTTAACTGAAAACATCATAATAATGACAATAATAACAGTGAAAAGTTCTTCTAACGACAATAATCCAAAGATTGAACTTTCCAAAATACTTCGTTTCCCTGTTCTCGTAAGTTGGTAGAAATAATAATGAATCTTCCGTCTAACTGCTTAATCACAAAATATGTAATGTTAAATATTCAGTCTTTTTAAAATCTTGAACAGCATTCACATTGAATTTATTGAAAAGGGGCAATAAAGATCATTATTAAAGATTATATACAGTGTGAGTCAGCTGTTTTGTCAGCTAGTTTGTTGACGTGGCACTAAATCTTTCAGATTAATCACAAGGACAAAAACTATCTGCTGATGAAAAATCATATAATGCATTATAAATCTTAAGTACGGTGCAGCTTTAATGATGTCTACTTCTTCAATTATATTATGGAGGATAAAATTTGTATATAATTTTTCCATCAAAGATGGAAATAAGAATAGATCGTAAATAAAATTTAAGTACAGTTTTCGCCTGCCCAAATCCTTGGTAACTATCCTTACAAACTTTAAACATTAAGTAAGAGTTATTGGCTTATAATGTTGTAAACATTTTTTTGTTTTGATAAGGGCACCTCACAACGGCAAATTATTTGGTAACTCTGTGGGTATGATTCACAAAACAAAAATATTTTTAATTATTGCACACTCCTAAAATAAATAATTTCGTTCTTGGGAGTTATTTTTATTGCATGAGTTCGTTCTACAAAGTGTTTCCTCTATTAGGATAATTAAAACAATGGAAATCCACGCAAATGTGTAGTAAAAATATATCAAAAAGTAAAACAATGAAGGTAACTGAATAATAAACAGTAATTCGTTTACATAATACAAGGAGTATTTAATTTTGCTAGTGGGAAATTTTATTTTCGTTTATGTGATTAGAAACGTGCAAGTATAGTTATGACACCACTTCATGGGGCCAAATGCTGATGAGCCATCATCACTGTGGGGATTTTAATAAAAACGTAAACAGATTAAGTGCATAAATTTAATGTGCAAAGTATGACATTCACTTCATTGGTTCCGTATGTAGAAAATAATTATTCTCTTGTTTTAATGGTGTGCATTTCAAAAAATGAAAATATATAGTTTTGTCGTACAGAATCAATTTAAAATCTAATTTGTGTCAAACCTAACAAATTTAACGGCGAAATTTGCCTTAGACTTGACTCAGTCTACATCTGCCTAATCAAATTTTATCAAAATTAGTCATTTAAAGTTTTTCTTGTGTGGTGCATGCGTTGAAAGACTAAATATTTTTTCTTTCCTGTAATTCAATAACATAAAATTGGTAATTTACCCTAGTGAGTAAATTACCAATTTTACCAGATTAATATAATAATATAATAATAATGAAGATGATCACTAGTATTAAATCATTACTTGATAGATTTGTATCCTTAATGAAAACAGCCTTCCTGAACCGGTCAGGAAGGTTAATATTATTATATTATTATATAACGTAGTAAAATTGGGAGGCGTCTTACCATAAGGTAAAGTACATTTAACCTAACTTGCGTTTATAATATATACACAATAGGTAACCTACATGAAAAAAATCTATTTCAATAATTCGACCCATTCTTGTTACAAATGTTTGCTCATCTCAAACGTTCTTCTAATTAGTCGATGTTTAGGAGGGGAAAGTTGAATTTTTATTATATTGTTATTCGGTGTCTTACGTCGCATAAGCCGTAACAAAATATCTACCTGCTGCACTCACCCCACTAAGAAAGAAGAAGAAGGGTAGTTTGGGGGGGAGTAAAATAAAGGCCCAGACAACATTGTAGAACATAACATTATAGAATAGAACATTATAGAACATTATATAGAACAGTTTAGAATATTGTACGATCAATTTAATCATTTTATCAGTTAGTCACTACAACAGTAGTTATCATTTATAAACCAAATACAGTCCACTATCAGCATAAAAGGTGTGTCATTGAATCCAGCAACGTATCAGCGGTAAACAGTGATCCACACGTCGATCCACCAACCTTCGCCAAATAGTGTCTATTTCCGAAAAAAAAGTTTATTTCTAAAACTTTATTTACTCATAGCGCGTGCGCCGAAGAAGAAAATAGCTTCCGTTGCTTTACTATAAAGCCACACAATTTGGAGAAGTTTCTGTTCTAATCATTATATAATATTTTATTTCGAAAACTTGGTGTTTTCGAAACATAATGACAAACTACAAGGCAGTAAAATTAAATCAGAGAAATATCTATTATAAAGTAAGTATAAAACATCTAATGTAGTTGGTTTTAAGAATTTCGAGCTTCATTACATGTGCTCTGGACCGTAGGTAGTGGGTGAATCCAAAGCCAACTCTGATTGCTGACTAATCGATTTAATTCTTTATAAAAAATTGCTTGAGTCTAATTTTCTTCTTATACTCGACTAAATAAAATAAATCATACCTGCGTTATACACAAAATTGTTGAAATTCTTAAATTTGTAAGTTGGCAAGACCAGTATTTTTGTTCTTTCAAGAGGAGCGCAATTATATTCCACAGACGCTTACATTTGTTTTGTATATCTATATATTTTGTAGCTGAATAATGGTTATTTTGTTACAAAGCCTATATAAGTTTCCTGTTTCCAAATAGTTAACGTATGATAATACAGTTAAGTGTCACAGTGGTTCATGTGATCTGATCGTTTTTGATTTATATGATATCTGCCAAGCCCAACATGGCTAGCAGCAATATTGGAAATGCTTTTATATGACCACATACTCTTTTTTTTAATTTTCAAGTCTGATTTATTAACTTAGAGACTGAATCTAATAACGTTAACAACTAGTGATTTATTTAAAAAATTAATGTAGGTTTGGTATAGTTAAGTATTAAATATGGATAGGAATGGAAACGTTGACTTTGTAAATAAAACAGTAACATTATACACTCAACATTAGTTCTAGAGTTTTGTTTTCATTTATCGTGTTAAATGTACTGATTAAAGCTAATTGCTTCTAAAGCAATTCATGTGAATTATCAGTAAGTACCTCGTTAAAAAGTGGTCATAATGAAACTAAAAATGTTTAAATAATTGGCAGTTTTGTAGTCAGTCAAGTCAGTTTCTTCTACTGTTAGTTATCACAAGACTGATAGGAACTGTAATTTAGTATAAGGGTATTTTTGCTGCTGAGGAATTTTTTCAGGAAGGTAAAATATTCAAATATTAAATTCTTCCTTGTTTGGAAAGCACTCTTTCGAATTATTCCTACTGTTGCAAAAAATTATCGAATCAACGTCTGCCTGAGATACCCTAAGTTAAAAGAAATAAAGAAATAACATTAAAACTAATGTGCACGTACACAGTTCAGAAGGCAAAGCACTTCGCTCTTATTATTTCGCTTCAGTATTACGTTCAAGGTTTAAAGATGTTCCAACCGATGCAAGATATATCTCAGTAAAGAAATTATGGAGTAAGTAAATTAAATATAAAGTTTTACCAGATACCTATTTCTTATTTTAGATCTGATTATTATTATTAATGAGTTTTTCTTAAAGCTTTAAATGATATCGAACTCCTTGCATGTCAGATTTCTATTTCAAACTGTTTTAATGAAACAGCTCTACACACAACAGCAATTCTGTAAAGCATATAAAATGATTTAGATCTTCCTTCATGCCCCTTGTCCTTAATATAGATGATCACAAGATTTAATCAGTATCTAGAATTAATATTGAGCTTCAAAACGGATAGTGGCTATTATCATATGCTTACTAGTGTCTTGGTTTAATTCCGCCTTAATTGAAGGCACAAATCCATGGCAAAATTAGCTACTTATTATTCATCTATTACTAAGACATCACGTGGGCTTCAGTGAACATCCTGCCTACATAATAAATCTTCCTTTCGACTAATAGTTATTATTTATGATCTGTTTAAGTCTTCTGTGTACTTTAAAGATTTTAAGATTATGCAATTTTCCAGCTTCGCTGGAAAGAGTGTTCTAAATTTAAATGTGATTTAGTTTATTTTTCGATTTTTTTGCTTCTTTCGATTATTTATTTATCACTCATTCTACTGAACATTTACAATTTAAGAGCAATGATAACAACTTATTTACGCATAAATGAAAATTTTATTACGAAATATCGTGTTATAATAATTTAGGCGTGTCCAAATTATCGTTTCAAAATTTATCTTTTGTTTGCCTACATGAATGTAATAATATGCGGTTTTAATATAAATTATAAAATATTAACGTGTTTGTTTCAATTATTAGCAATAATTTAATTATTCTATGTTACCATACTTGCTAAATATAGAGAGTTCACTAAAATGTATATTTTCATTTCGATATTGATATTATATTAATTAAAATGCATTTATTGAATTAATTTTATGACCTTTTTATTGATCAAAAAATCAAAAAAAAATATCTAAATATAAATACCTTTTATGTTTAACCGCGCACTAAAAACATTTCACTTTACTTAAGATACACGCTCATGGCCACAACTGTTAAAATATGTTATGTGTGGCGTGCTTTTGAAATTTTTTTACTTGGCAGTGAGAGAAAATAATATTGAAAAATATGTTACCATAATAAAAAATTTCAAATTTATAAACTTGAATTTTTTTCGAATTAAGTAAAATTTTTAAATTTTAGCAGAAGTGGTAGGATAAGAAAAAAAATTACTTACGTGCAAAATGAGACTCGTTAACACTGCAGCATAACTTGGTAAACCACTTGATAAAAGAGGCCGCGAACTGTGTTAGTAAACCAAAGTAACGCGCCAGAATGTAAAGTGAGTAACACAGAGTGGTTGTCCGGACGCTTTAGCGACGCTCAGCGTCCGTTTCATTCCTTGTCCTCTGTTTCGTCCTTGCGCACGCTCAACATCTCTGAAATACGTTGAAAATAGCTGACAATATCTATGTGAATGTTATCTGTTATCCTCCACACTTGAAATTTGTTTAGGTATCGATTCAAATATACATTATGCAGATTCATGGAAAAAGCAAAACTGCATATTTTAACGCGACTCATAAACCTTTTTTAAAAGCCTGGCTCTCTGCATACTTCCCCCATTCAAGTGTTCCCGCCAGCAGTTTGAAGATTTCGCAGAATACTTAGATGTTTGGTTTTATGCGATAGAATTTTATTTTAATTATGTTACTTCTTAATATTCACACACGATGGATGATTTCCTCTGAAATAATTCATTTTTCAGTAATTACTGCTTTTTAACCCAGCTTAATTTACAGAGTGGGGGAGAAGGTGACAAAATGACCCCTAGGATAAAGTGGATGCTCACTTATTTTACGTCCTGAGAGAGGGGGTACACTATCGTTAAGTTACTCCAAGACTGCAGTTTGGTATGTTGTCAGACGAAGGAGTACTTGTGACTGACATCAAGAAATTCTGTTATCAGAACATGCACAATTATGAGACTTGTCCAGTTCTGTTGTCTGAAGGACAGTTGAATATTTTGTTTTCCCAGGGACTACTTTGATCTTTTCTGTTCTGACAGATTTTTTGCAATGTGACTACCCTATTTAATTTTGTCGAAAAGTATCACATCATTCAAAAATCGATAGCGGGCACTTTGCCTAATGTCAGGCGCCACTACGTTTAGGAACAAAATGGCCATTTTTTATCAAGTTTCCGATTTTGAAGACCAAATTCAAATTAAAATTTCATATGCAAAAATATGATGTACTACTCAATAAAAAGCCAGGAAGTCGGAGCGTGTCGATTTTAAAACTCGGTGGACATTTAAAACTGAGGTGCTTCCGAAATCGACCGATGTTCCATCTATTTATTTAATCTGGGTGCAGAATCTGCACCTAATATTAGCCCACTCGCATTATCTTGTACGCATTTTCATGTGAAAAAAGAACATTCCAATTAATAGCACTATTGGGTATTTGCCGCAATATAACGTCACATCGTCCAACAAAGCACGCCTTACGACAGAAGTTCGACTAAAGTAATGAAATAACAACTTAAAGTACATTTATCTACTTTCATTCTGTAATGTGCCATATTATAGCATTTTTGTTTAGTGTCATAATGATAGTTACAGCTCTTTACAACACTAGTGCGGTAAAGAAAATGTTGTTAAGAGATGTATTACCGCACTAGCACGGTAAAAACTAATATTACGACATTAAAGAAAATTCTGAAATATGGTACATTACAGAATGATAATGGATAAAAATTTAAATAAACACAATAATATTTGTATTAATTATGAAAGTTGATAAAATATTGGCATCGTAACGTGTTTTTACTATACTTGATGGATTATCCAATTTTTCCATCGCATATCATAAATATTTATAATAATTTTTAGAAATAATTTTGTTATAAAATAATTAATGAATTTCCCTTTCACTACATCTTACTCAGAAGTTTTAAACACTGACACACTTCAAGCACTTGAAAGGTCGTAAACATGCTGAACACGTGTACGAATAAATGCATTCTTTGCACGTTCTGAGATACGACGTAACTTAGTAATCCGTATACGAAATTTGAACCTGATAAGTCAAAACGTTCTCAATTGGATGCATTGAATGAGCGAGCGATCGAGCGAAATATGTTCAAATACTATAGCGCTCCTCTCTAATGCTCGTGTGTTAAAACTGTAGCATTATCTTTTAGCATGTGCATTCAAAAGATAAACTTTGCTTAAAGTGTTTGCTTTCCCATATCCCCTATATACAAACTGTTTAATAAAACCCAAATAAAGAGAACAAAAGATAAAAAGGTTGACTTTCCTTATTTATGAAACATGAATTTCACAATTTCGTACCTATAGTTAACTGAAGACATACGAATATTTAATAATTTATGGAAAGTTCTAAAAACTCAGTTCTATTTTCTCAATACCTGTTACTTTTATTTTGCGAACTGTGAAATATTCACGAAACAATCTTTATAGCTTTTCAGTTTTTCATTTTAGCAATTTATTTTATATTAGTTCTGAATCGATCAATAGTCAAACAAGTTATTTTTCTAATTGGACTTTGTGTTTCAAATAATTATAAAATTATGCACAACGATTCAGTTTCCAGATTCATATTATTATTCAAGAGTTCGTTTACAACCAAATGCTGGAAGCATCAAATAGTTTTCGAGATGACACTCTGAATAGAATTAAATGCGTAAATAAAGGACCTGTGGAAATTTGCGACCTATATTCGTAACAAGTCACATAAACGCTCATGAAAACGCAAAAACTCGCCATCGTTCATTTCACTTGATTACAATACTTCCCTTCAACTAACGCTCAGAAAGTCATTTTCTTGGATTAAATGTCAATCTTCAAACTAAAAGGATTAATTTTAACGTAAATTTGTATTGCAAAAATAAATTTCGTGCACATAATGGAAAAGCTATAATATTTGCTCATCAAACCGCTGTTGCCATGGAAGCTTCCCATATTCATCCCTCAAAACAATCATTGAAGAATATGTTTTTAAGTGATTACAAGAAAAATGTTTTTGTGTGTTCACGCCTCATTGATATAATGTTTTACTCAAAATATTTTTCTTACATGGAGACATGGATCTGAACCTAAAGAAATTCTTCATTAATTAAAAACATTTTTTATTTGTCATAAGCATATTTATTTCACAGAATAAACGTACTGTTATGATTTCGTCCAACTTGTCATTTGTTACTCACCACAATAATAATTGAAAATTATATGTAGAAATACACCTTCGTAAACATAAAATAAAATTTTGTAAAAGAAGACAATAGAAAAAAATGTAAGTATTGCTGAGTAATTGTATACAATAAATAATAAATTTAGTAAAAATATTGCTGAAGAACACAACATTGACAATTTACAAGAATATTTTTTATTTTGTGTTTATTTGTGAACGAACTAAATTTTATTTTTGTGTTAAGAAGCAATATTTTTCTTTTGTATTACGGTTTTACATTTTTTTTTTTTACTTTCTAATGCTCAACAGGGAACGTTTAAAAAACTTTTCGTGGAAATCAGTTCTGTTTTCGATAGACCCAAATTCGATTACTAAACTGAGTCACAAACGTACACTTCTCTTTTCATTTACAGTTTCAACAGACATGAACTGTCAGGTCGTGTCGCATTAGATATACAACAGTGGTTCGCTCCGTATCAATTTAGTTTATATTTCACTTCTTTACCATTTATATCTATATCTGTTTACATTAAATTTGTTCTCGTTGTGTCCATTAGGTAATTCAATTTCTTTGTTCAAACACACAGGAAAAGTTTGACCTGTTCGATTAAACGTCTTTCGCAGTTCATCCAATAATTCTCCTTCTATGGGAAAGTTGAAAATAAATCCCGTTGAATCCTATATGTGATGGACAAATTTCGGACAAGCTTATTTATTCGGGAACTACCATTGCATCGATTTTGGGACATGCAAAGTAGGTTTCAAGTCGTATATTCTTCGATAGTAAGAGTGTCAATCTCAGAAAGCTAAAGTTCTGTTGACTTTACCATCAAACTGTTGCCGAAGCACGCAAAACTTTTAAGATGTGGTTAATGTAATCTTGTTTGCTTAATTTACGTGGCTTCTCTATAGATGCCGTTCAAATGAATGTTAACCTTGACACTGATTAAAAAGAGTAAATAAAACTTGTTGATTCTGTGTGACGAAAGACACAATCACGATCAATCTTTTACGTGAATAAATAAGTGAATTGCGAAAACAATTAGTTTAAGAAGTAGGTTTTAGTGAAATGATTGACTATGTAGCTTATACAGATTATTATAAATCTTTTTAACATCGTGTTGTGCTGTGCTGTGCTGTGCTGTGGAAATTTACCGCCTATAATTTTGGTGAACCTATACTACTATTTAAGGTAAATTGATATGACTTGGTTGTCTGAAAGCTAAAAATTTCAAATTTACATTCTACAAATGTCACAAATTTTTACGTATATAATGAATCACAGTTAACTACGATGTTAGAAACATTTATAATAACCTCGCATATAAAACTACTACAATATTACTACAAAATTTAAACTCTGAGAGGAAAATACCATCTCCAAAATGAATAAATAGTAATGTTTACTGCTATTGTTTTAATTGCTCATAGTCATAATTAATGTTTCCAGTTTTCGTATGTAAAGTCAAATTTTAGTAATTAGAGAAAAAAAAGAATTACAGCGTACATTGATGGTTCAGTATGTTGATATACACACAGATAGTTCAATAAATTAATATAATATTAGTCACGTTATTTTCACTTCTGCTATATGAAATTAATTTAGTATGGTGTTCTTCCTCCACTTGAAGGCTTGATCGAACTTGCTCTAGCGTTTCCTGTTATTTTAATTAACTGTTCTTCACCATTTCAAGATTTGGCCAAATTGCTTACTGCTGTCGGCAGATGCAGTAAGCAATTTGGTTTGATATTTTCAATTCTTTTGTATTGAAACCAATAATTTCGGCAGAAGTTTTTGTCCATTTCGCAATTAAGTTATGTTCAAGAGGTGAATTTTTGTCCCAGATACCTTTTTTCCAGTTTGGATGTCCAGTCAGGAAAAGTTTATTCGGTGATTTTTTCGAAAAAAACTTTTTAAATAATCTAACAGGACAAAGAGTTTGGTTAGGATTAGGAGTCATTCATTTTGTGTCTGCACATTTTTGTCCTCCTTGCCTTGTTTTAGAAAATATTGGATTGTGGGCGATTCTTCCAGAAATTTGTTCTTCATTAAATTAAACAAGAAGATTTCCCTCCTTGCTAACCTAGTTCTAAAGAAACAGCAAAATAAAACTTTTTTTGTAAACCTTCTGGATTATATTCTTTACAATAATTTACAATTTTTTTGTGTTCTTCCAATGACAAGGCTGCAGTACCAACCTTCTTAGTTTTTGAATTTACTTGAAAGTCTCCTCGCTTGGCATTGTGGGCGTCCCTTGATGATTTAAAGACAATGTCATTAAAAGGATCAAATCTTATGCCATAATCTTCGTAAAATGTTTCTTGTAGTTGCTTTGCAGTGTTATTCCGCAAGATTTTAATTACGCTCTCTTTGTATTTCGATCCACCTTATTTTTCATATTAAATGCCCAGTTGGTTAAAAAAATGGCAGCTTTGTTGGTTGATTGATTTTATATTTTCTGGTACCGAAAAATTCTAGAACCTATTTCCAAATGTAATTTTTTAACTTAACTGTGTTCTTTGGTACAGTTTTTGCCGAGATTTTATTTATTATTTTAATGGAAGAACTTCCATCTCACTTAATAAATAAATAATTTGATATTATTAGTATTTTACTATTTACTGAGTCGGTAGTACTGCTCGCATCTGGCACTGCGGTGTTACTATGTTGCTATGGTT
>QDEB01099372.1:0-41984 GCA_004193795.1 Asbolus verrucosus | reverse complement strand
TATCTTAATAGCCTTCATTAAAGCACTGTTTTTGGTGCTTTAATAGTCATTAAAGACGCAAAGTAGAAAAAAGGGTTTATAAACATTTACAGACGATTTGTTTTTTTTTTTGAAATATTATTGCAAGAGCTTTTGGCTAAATTAAGGAGCGGGGTTAAGGTTACAGATTAAGATATCTAAACTGTAATCAAAAGTACCATGGTCTTCCATAAAAGAATGATTTTTTGTTTAGTTCTTCTTCTTACTCCTGATTGAGGTAACACTTATTTAATAATTAATCTAAATAATTATTTTTATATTTTAAATTAACAGCATCACTATTGACAGCTTTGAGTTCTCATTCAGAGTAATTAGATACATTCATAGTGAACACAAACCAATTCAAATTAAAATAAATTTGATTGGTCAATACACATTCGCGGTTATTTTGAATTTTTAAATGTTCAGACTTTAAATACATATTGTTAAGTCAGTTAAGTGTAGGTTTTTTTTTTCAAAGTAATTTGGGGAGTAGAAAAAATAAAAACCATTTTAAATTCCTATGCTTTGTTTTCAGTTAGATACAAGGTACATATAATCATTTTTCCATCTTTTATTTTCCAAAATTCTAATTAGCTTGAACTGTTCGAAAATAATTTTCTGTAATCTTAAAAAGCAAAAATTGAACAATCGTCTATTTTTTTAACAACGTTAGAACAACTGAATTCTACCTTTTAATGCTGATACGTGGATTACTGAATTAATATACGTTACTTGTCAATTGGTGTGGATATTAAATCCGTGATTCATCTATCATCTTTGTGACATTGTGTAAATGAAAGTGATAATGTGAATTTCTGAAAGAAATATTGATGTAAAATTTAAGTCTGCGGCATACAAAGTTCCGTGCAAGTTTGGCTACCATCCACCGAAACGTTGAAAGTTATAAAACTTATTAAATTTAATAACGTTGAAAATTTAATAATGGGAATATTTTTTACCGATTTAGACTTGCGTATCTATACATACTTCGCAGAAAAAGACTTCGGTGGCGTTTTACTTGAAATTGACCTATCTCTTACAGAATTCTGGTATTAAGTTAATAACGGAATGAAACAAATCGCCTTTCACAAAAATGCACTTCTGCTGAAATTTTTCATTTATTGTATTTTACTTTTTACATGAAAATGTTTTAAAGAAAATTGAAAAATCAGGTCCGAAGAGATTAATAGGGCTCGGACTAGTTTCAGTTTCCACCACAGACAATTCAGATTGTTATTTCACTTCTGAAACCAAATCAACTGTGAATAATTAAATAAGGAACAAAAATAATGTAATAATAATTGCAATAAATAATAATAGAAATTCATATTAAAGCTTCTTACATTTGATTAAAAGGATCTAATATACATCTGGAGACACAAGGATTTATATTTTTTATCCAAGATGGAGTAATTAATACCAGGAACCATAAGAAGAATATAATTAATAACAAGTGATGACAGATGTGGGATTTGTAAGACAGGATTGGAAACAATAAAACATCTTATGTCATCTTGCACTATTTAGGCACAAACAGAATACAAAAGGAGACATCATAGTTTGTCAAATTTATTCTTGAAGAACTAGCTGTGAAATGTAATTTAATACAAGATCATACACACTAAATAGTTATTTAGGAAATGATAACCATAAACTGTATTAGGGCAGAACTATTTTAACTGATACACATACACAGACCAGATATCATTATATTTGGTAAACAGAACCAACCATATCTCTTACATATTACTGTATTAAATTCACATAATCTATTACAAACCTTTAACACTAAAATTTACAAATATTTACTGTATATCTGTATTTATTAACAAACAAATTAACAGTTATCTAAAGAATGGTCATCCAGTCTAGTTTAATAAAAAAAGCCTGGAAGTCGGATTTCGATGGATCTTTGATTTTTGGTGGATCTTTCAAATGAATGTACCTTTGAAATCAGTCGATGTCCTTTTTATTTTTAGCGCACGAGCATTTTTAATGTAGGTACATGTAGGTATTAGCACACTCGCATTATCTTGCACCCACTTTTACCCACTTTTTAAAAAAATTAGAGTTTTCTGTTGTCAGTCTGCATACCAATTTTGATCGAAATCAGTGTAAGGAAACAAAAGTTGTACCGTTCTGGCACTTTTGGCCTTGACATTTGCGATCAGATTTTTGTAAAAATAGGTTCTGATATAAGTGTGTATACCAATTTTGATCAAAATCGATCCAAGGAGTCAAAAGTTATAATGCTGTGGCAGTTTTGGTCTTAATTTTCGAAGTCACATTTTAACATAAATTGGAGTTTTCTACTGAGTCTGTATAGTAATTTTGATCGAAATCGGACCAACGAATCAAAATATATCATTCTGAAAATGGTCCCTTGAGATATACTGCTATCTATGAAGGACTAGCATAATTTTATTATAGCTTAAATATGTGAAATGGTAAAAGAAATCTGTTGCGGGGATTCAATGGGAACCGGCTGTTGCGAGAGACAATAGTACGAAGCAGGTTCATGTTATTCTCTATATACCAGTTAAAGATGATTAAGATTAATTGTCAGTTTGCATATTTGCATATTTGCATATATATGGCTGGCCTGTATATATACGCATTTGTATATATAAGCCTCCATGCCTCAGGTCAGCTCAGGTTAGTTTGGGTCAGTTCAGGTTAGATCATATAATTTTAGTCAGGTTAGTTTTTGAATTTGATGGAAAGTCGTTTTACGGGGAGTTGATTTATCTCTAATTCGATCCGTTTATATTAAATTCGATCAAATTTGAAAATGTTAGGTCGATATCTAGTACCATTTCTAAGAAAATTGCTTTTTTCTATCGAAATTTTCAATAGACAGAGTAAAGCCAAATTTTCTTTGTCATGTAGTTTACATTAGATTTATACAACAAATCTGTAGAATTTGAAGATTTTGTCTTAAATTAAATTATAGTTAAAGCTTGAGGGATACACACCATGTCGGAGTGCAATGTCCGTGTATCATATTACCCTTGAAATTGAAATAAGGAATGCATATGTGTGAGCGGCATTTTGATATTTTAAACCATTTTCGAGAAAATTCAATTTTTCTAAACGCGCATGGGCAGATCAGGTTGGAACAATTCCAATTTTTGTTTTTTATATTACATTCTTTAGATATGATTAATGAAACTGTAGAATTTGACGGTGATATCATTAATTATGTTATATACAAGGGTGGCGATTACATCGCTCTTAGAGGCGTATTGTTCATGCCATTTGACCCATTTGAAATGGGACAAGGAATGTATATCTGAAAGCCGCATTTGGATATCTTAAACCAGTTACGAGAAAATTCGATTTTTTTCTTAGAATTTTAAAAGTTAACAGCACATGCGCTACATAACGGATCTTGATGTTTCCTTTTTCGTTTGCCTCCATTCGATGTTTGTGACAAACTGACCAAATTTGATCATGTTATCTTAATATTAATTAAGATAGGGAGATGTACACCCCTCATAACCCTCGGGCTACAATGTCCATTAGCAAACCTGAACTGTATATTTTGACAAAGAATACGTATACAAAATTAGAACCCAATAGGTTAAAACGTTCTCCAAGTTATCGATCGGACACACTGAACGAGCGAGCGAGCGAGCGAGATATGATCAAACACTACAGCGCTCCTCGCTAACGCTCGTGCGCTAAAAGATACTATGAAATAGCAAATGTAAGCTTCAGATAATATCCTCCCGTGTTTTATTTATGTCTGCTAATATGTCCTCAATAACAATGACATCGATGCGATGGTGTAATCGATGTCGTATATGTCGTCAATTAATTAATTTTTAATCATTCCACAAGAAAGAGTCACAAAAGTTAAAATGAATCTGCAGGTTACAATGCCTGGATACTCCGGATACGATATAAATGTGTAACCTTCTGTTCATCCAGTATTCTCTTGACAATAAACATTAAAATACACATACGTAGTGCTCATTTTCGTATGTTCTAATTTGGCTCTCCCCCAGCGGCTGCTTTCAAAATTTCGGGTTCGATTTCTAAAACATCCTGAGCTCTTGCACACTCCCTATTTTGATCATGAGGATTAAATTTGCCGAAATCCCGTCAACATTGTGCAGTAATTGTCTTGCCTTGTTCAAACGGCGAACTTCCGTTACATTTTCTGAAGCTTTACATAGAAAGCACTACATCAGTGAATTCCACATTTGTGCAATTTCACATTTTCAATTTTCAGTGCACAAATATAAATTAAAACACTTAAAAGATATTGTATGAACGACAGATACAGCTTTTGTTTAAGAATTTTTTTTTTACAGAAACTATATAAAACCATACAAAAGCTCAAGAGCATGAATCTTTGAACTCGGTGGATTTTTAAGAGCACCTATCCCTGAAATCGCAGTGGACACCTAATTTTAGCGCATTCAGATTACGTGCACCTACTTTCATATATATAAAAAAATACCTCGGAGCTAACAGTGTTTGAGTTTTATCCGAACCTCATCTGTGCTGCAATTTTAGGTTGACAGGCGAAACTATCTACGACATACTGGTAAAAAACATTGTCGCATTAAGTGGTAACTCGAGATATTTTATTTCACATTACTTTCTTTCGTTTATATATTCACTAAAATAAAATATTTTTCAATTTACCATTTTTTTCGAAATCTTGTATTTTTCCTCCCCTGCTTTCGACGACTTGTTCAATATGTGAAGTGCTGTGATGAAAACTATCGCAACTGAAAGTAAAAGTGACAACAAAAAGAAGTTTTTGTTCATAAAACTCTGTGTTTACCCAGTTCTTGTACAACTATGTTCCCAATTTTAATATTTACCTGTCATCGCACAATGCAGTGGTGCTTGAGTGTAAATTTATTTTTGTGCATTAGAAGGGGTGAATTACGCAAATGTGGAATTAACTGATGCAATGCCTTCTGCGTGGAGCTTTAGAAAATGTAACAGAGGCCAGCAGACTGCACAACATAAACGAGATTGCAGCAAATTTAACACTCACGATCAAAATCACTGGAAAAATTTGGGATATGTATCTGAGAAATCGAACTCAAAATTTTCGAATCTGAGCAACTCTTTTATTGTCTGAAGAACGCTAGATGTATACAACATGTCCATACATAACAATCCACAAATCCATCACTGGCTTTTGTATTTGGATAACGATACTAATTAATGAACAATTTGAGACACTTTTTTATGAAGCGCTTTTTCGAAAAAATATTAGACAGACAAGTTGTTCAGTTTAACAAGTTCTATTACTGGTTCAAATTTTCTCAAACATTTTGGTAACACCCTATATATACATGGTGTATATAGGTATATACCGGGTGTAAATGAAACATGGCTTACCCAATTTTTCTTTCTTTATTAAGACATTGAAATAGAAGACCAAACTAACGGTTAGGGGAATGTTTGCGTCGGCTAAGGTATTTTAGACACTTTGTTAAGTAGGGTTCCAAGAACCCAAAGTATGACAAACATACTTTGCGCTCGAGGTACACACGCTATTTTTTCCATGACTTAAGAACATTTAGTTAATAAAAAAATATAAGAAATTATTAGACCCTGACCGAACTGTCAGGCTTTTTTTGAAACAAAGGGAACAAATACGAAATGTTTATTGTAAACAAATAAATTAGACGGGGTCTATATCACGCAACGAACTGGCTACGAATATTTATGGGACAGTAATTATGGCCTGTTGAGGGACCGAAAGTTTGGCAAACGATCGTTGTTACCGCGGGTCTGGTATAGAAGTCTGGATTTATCAGTATTAGTGTTAAATAAAATGTGTAACGGAATTGAAACAATAAAAGGAGATAGGATAAGATAAGACGTCAGTATGGGTTGAAAACCGTGAAGAAGCGGTTGCAAGAGCTATTGAAGTGCATTTATAAGACGATATATTTTTAGAGGCTTTCATAAAACCGACGTTACTAAAATAAACTGCGTCCACCCTTGCATAACAAGGCATATCACAAGCGGCCATCGAATTTGCGCATTCTACCTTTGTCACAAAGCTCTCGGTAATTAAACTCTTGTAATAAATTACTAGTATTGCACATAGTGGCACTAGTGGTCATTACCTGTAAAGTGTGGCGAACGTACATTTCTCTCTACTTACCGCAGATCATGAGAGTCTGCCACTAAAGCCTCCGCCTTACAGGGAATTACAGGAACTAGAAGCAGCATATTAAAAAAGAACGGGTTTTAAAGCACCTATGAGGAATTCGCAGAAATATGTCGGTATGTCGATATGTGAAGCTAAAATATTCGCCAGAAATTCCGAAAAAATCTCAAATACACACAATTAAAAGTAGAAGTGAAGAGGCACAAAGACGACTTCCTTTGGTCAATCGGTGTCGACCAAAATTGACAGCCACGAATATGGAAATCGCAGTTTTTAAAGTCATGGTCAAATTAGGCCATTTACAGGAGTTGACGTGTACTCTCGCAATTATGTTTACATAATGAGGTCATTAAGAAGGATTGGAATCCGTCCTAATTACCCATCTAACAACTTGTCCACAATCAGTCTTAATTGCCGATTTGGTAACCCCTAAATAATATTTAGGGAAAAAGAGACCCTTTGGGACGTACACCAAAAGTGTGCTAATTGATTCTACTTTATCCGCATTTTATCATAATGGACACACATCAACACTGAATGTACAGAACATTTCACATGTAGATGTTTTAATTTTAACTCGTAAAAGAATTCATTAAATTGAATAACTTTTCTATTTTCTCGAAAAAACCTCCATTCAGAATTAAAATGTAGGATTAGTATAAAAAACAAAAGGTTGTTGAAGGTATCTTTTAATAATCGCTGCTCGAAATATAACGCAGTTCTTTCAAGTTAAAATATAATGAATAAGTTGCTCTAAGAAAAAAAATTAAAACCTTGCTGTATTATTATATTTTAGTTCCATTTAATATTAGAGAGAAAAGTGTCATTTCTACAAATTATTTATTGTAACAATGTTAAAGAAATGATATTTAAACAATTTAAATTTGAAAAAAAAAATTGACAGAATATTCGGAAACTGGGTGTCGGTGGCAGGGTGGCGCTCCAAGGTCGTTGAAGATATTAACAAAGGAGCAAACTGTAACAAATAAGAGAAAAAAAATAAGTTAATATCACCAAATCACAGTTCATCCGTTGATGGTAAAATTAACACATTCATTTTTTCAATAATCAATTCACAAAGTCCATCGGTCGAGCTTCCACGGTGGTCAAAAAATTTTCTACTACCTTCACCACGATTTTATCTTTGAACTGAAATGAACCGTGATCCAGAAGATGTATTGTTAATACAAAAGGATGAACATTTGGAATACAAAATCCAGAATAACTCATTTCATGTAAAATCGTCGAGCTTGGGTTCCATTTCCAAGAATTTCACCATACAAAAGGACCATAAGAACCATGTTTGTTAATTTACTCATTTTGTAAGAACAAAATGCATTTAAGAAAGTGCATTTTATTCAAACTTTCGAAACTTGACTACGTCGCTAACAATGAATGAATATGAACTAAATAAAATTAATGGCTTATCAATTGAATCTATAGAAACAAGAGTACCTTTATACTTCATTTTCTGCATTTCCTAATTCCTTATATGGATGAAAAAAATGACATTTCCAGTATCTCATCTCAATATGTCAAGTTAAGTGTATGCCACAAGGACTTGTCTTAGGTCCTATTCTCTTTACCATATATGAGCACTATGTATCTTTACTTCATATGCTGATGACAAATCTGTTGCTGCTTCGGGATCATCAGATAAAGAAATTGCCAATAAAATTGTTAACTTAATAAACAAACTCAACTAATGGTTTTCAAATAATCTAACATCCAGTGAGATCCTACAATAGACAGAAACAAGTAATTAATTTAAATATTAAACTGAGTGATAGAGAATTTTCATTATCCAATTGTGTGAAATTCCCAGGTTTATATCTGGACGAAAATTTAGATTTTAGAAATCATTGTGAGAATCTTGTCACAAAGTTAAATTCTTTGTGTTATTATACAAATATCAAAAGAGTTCGGTCGTTAAATCAGATTTTAACACTTTGTCAGTCAAGTTGGTTCGTATCTTAAATAAGGAATTTGTTTCTGGGGTAGCTTATCTAATTCCTATTTTTTTGTCAAAAACGAATTCTTAAATGAATGCTCAGTTATGAATCATATAAACGTCATTTTAAGTGTTATAAAATTTGAAATATATGTACATATAAAAACGAATAATTTTGTATGTATGTACATGATATTGATACTAAACAAAAAAATATATAGAATACCATTTATGCACTTGAATGTCAATGAGACAACTCCCTCTTCAGCTTGGATTCAATTTTTAACATCTTTCCTCCGCATATCATTAATGTAAATATTTTAAAACCAGACTTAAGGTTTTTCTTTCTGAAAGCTTCTTCTATAGTTTGGATGAATATTTTAATATTAAATACAGTACTCACTCAAATGTGTCAAATGGACAAATAAATTATTATTATTATGATCTAAATAATCAAACGCCTTAAAAAAATAGATAAAAACATTTACAATTACAGTCGATCGTCTACTCATAAAACCATATTGATTAACATTCAATACGACTTTGGATGTGACTACATATAACATCGTGAATAATGATTTCAAGTACTTTTGAAAAATTAGGTATGACAGCAATCTGTCAACAGTTATTGATAGTCTAATAATACGTCAAGAGGTTTTATCAAAAGTTACAAGAAAATGTTTCCAATTTTTCAAATTGTTAACCTTTTGATGGCTGTTGAAATAAATATAGATTCTATTATTCGGAATTCTCAATTTTTGGTTTCAATGATATTTATAATTTCTAATTTTAGAATTTCATTGGCAATAGAGAAGATGGCTTCATCTCTTTTTGGGAACAAACTTGTAACTTGTGATTATTGAGTTATTGTCTATATTTAATGGTTCTTGATCGTTGGAGAAGGTCACATTCGCCTTGTCCATATTAGCGCCAAATATTGGTAGAATAAGTATAGACCTGGAAAAACGTTTTTGAAAAATATTTTTTTTAAATAAGAATTTCTTTGCAACTTTTTGCCATGATGTAGTGGATGTACAAACGTTTTACGGTTTTTATTGACTCTATCAGGATCAAGAAGTTTTCCAAAATGTTCTAATTTAAAAATACTGAAAAACTGATTTCAAAAAATTCAGTACCATAATGTTTTTTTTAAGCAATGAAAGTGAAGTGTTTAAAGTGACCATCACTGAGCAAGGCAAATATTTAAATGCAGACAGGGCTTGTTTGTGGAATGCGATAAACATTGCTACTGTCAGCAACAAGGCAGGAAGAGACCCTATTAAATACCGTTCTGCACTTACATTACTTCAGCTCGCCAATAAATAAACAAGCCACGTGATAAATGAACCTCCCTAATGCCGTTTAAATTACAGACTATTATTTATTATATAAGCATTTATTCGGCAACGTGAGCTCTTTACTTTTTTGGTCGGACCTAATTTAATTAAATCGATCAGTTCACTTCTTAACTAACTAAATTAATATTAATTACTTTTCCCAACATGCCTTTAATAAAGTTTCGCCAATTCCAACATTATATTTTACAATCTGAATTTGCAAAATATGTCATCATCAGAAAAGCCGGCAGTCGAAGCGTGTGAATCTTTGAAACCAGCGCATCTGTAAAAATCGTCAGTAAATGTGAAAGCAGAATCTGCATCGCATTTGGGTTTACTTTCAAGGTCTAGGGATGTTTAGGACTCAAGCGTCATGTTGAGTCAATAATCAAGTTTCATCAAAATCGGTCCAGCGGGTCAAAGCTATATACTAAAGATCATTTTAGGTTATATTAGATTTATATACGATATCATACTTCATTTTTTTAAATTACTTGCTTCAGTCCGTGCGCACGATTAGGCAGGTTTATTGATACATTAAATTACATCCTTGTCAGTGATGGAAAGTTCCGGTTCTGTTCTTCAGCATTTGTAATAAACTATACGGTCCAGCATTTTTTTTCTGCTGCCTATTCTTACATTCTATCAATAATTGTTTAACGGTAAGTTCCACATTCGTTAAATGTTCATGTATGAGTCCTATGTGGTTTAGTCGAAGACGATTGAAAGGTATCTGGAGGGTCTAGTGCTTAAATCGAGTCGCATTTCTTCTACTGCAGATTTCACGTAGTTTGCTTTGCTGGTTGTTCCAAATGTTTTCCCAGTTGTTTGTAAGTTACTTAATGTATCCAAGCATGTCACTATAACGATATCTGGCATCGACCTCGCTTGTATTAAACACTGTAGAAACGGAAATTCACTAGAAAATTCTAGTAGAGTATTCTAGGGAAATTCGAAAGGAAAAGTGGTCATTTGGTGTTACCACTCCACTAGCTACACTTTTAACAAATTTTTGAGACGTCCCTATATATAAATTTAGAGTTAAAATGTTTATTTTCCAGTTGACGGAACTCATTTTGTATCAACAGGAGATTAAATTCGTATTAAGGATACGATGAGAGATGTGTCGAAGTCAAGTTTAGCTATGGTTAAAGGGGGGACTGAAAAATTAATTACTTGATAAACTTCGAGAAACGAGTGTCAAAGGTCTCTTAAAATTATATTTAATCGTTTATAGGATGGTTTGGGTTTCTAAGGTTTACTTTATATACACAAACTGACATCATTTGGTAAAGACTTTATTGTATGAGATGTTTGTAATTTTTGACCACACGTTAACTGTATAAGTCAAAGGGAGTAGGCTTCTAAAAAAAAAAAATGTGGCGAAAAAGCACTTTAAGTGTACTATTGGAATCATTATTGTGTGTATTTACGTCAAAAAATCTACTTTTATTAATCTAATCAATTTAATACATAAATATAAATAAATAAATACGTACGTACACATACACTCACACACACACTCACACATGTATATATATTTTGTTCTGTGAATACGCCCGATTTATACCGATTAGTCTGACTAGTGAAAGATGTCAGCGGTGAGTTTTTATACGGCTAAATTTTCATTTTCATTTTCATTAAATTAAACTGTATGTGCTCTGCTATGTTTATTTTATAGCAGGTAATATCGGCAAAGCAAAACTCATTGGGTCAAGTGGTTTTAAGTGTGCTAACAGTAATTAATTTGATACATTATTTACACATTTTGATTAAGATATGATGAAAGAAGTAATCTGGCAAATTAATTTGTCAACAACTTTATTTAGTAAAGTCCAAACTGTGTAATTATTTGTTTGTTCTTGTCTCTCCACAGGAATGCTTTTTTTTGTATGAAAATACGTTCACGAAAATGCAAGTACGCTAAATATAGGTGCGGGTTCTGCGCCTGAGTTAAATAAATATCTGCTGATTTCAGATTTACACCTGTTTCGAAGGTTTTAAGGATCCACACGGTTCAACTCCCAAACTTTTTATATAAGAATTTAATCCTCCTGACAATGAAAATATAGGACGTTTAGAGCTTGTTGCTATTTTTCTTTTTTTTTTTTTTATTATGTGGCTTTAGTAAATTATCGTTTTTTTAACCAAAAAGTTGACACGAGGTTTCTCGACGCCGTTTCTAGAATTCATTCCTGTTTCATCTGTGAGTTTCTGATGGCGCGCTTAAGCTTCTCGGCCTTCTGAAGGATGAAGGATAAATTTCCCTTACCGAACTTAAAATAGAGTAATTGCCAGAATGATAATCGTCCCAAAATACTTTTCTATTTTTCATAAATAAAAAAAAATAAAATAATTCGAGTGGTTTATAAAGATAAGCTGAAGTCGAAATATTTTAGAATAACGACAGAAATCCCTATCATCGTTCTTTAAAGAAGAAATATCATTGATAAAATTAAACCATGAATTTCAATCCTCAAAGCGAATTATGAAAATCGAAAGTGTGTGTGTTAGCTCTTCAAGACTGTACATCTGCTGCTCAAAAGTTGTAATTGAAATTGTCTGAAAGCAATTGGCAATTTTTTGTATTTTAAAGCCTATCGCTCTTGATGTGGAAAGAAAAAACGATCTGTTACAGTTTTAATTAAATTTTAAAAGTCGGTAACGAAAGCTTCGTTTCTTACGTGCTCCAGTTAAAAAAATATTTTGAATAATTTTTTATATTGCTCAAAAGTATTAGGGGAACATTAAGATAAACGATTTTGATTGTTATCTTAACCCAAGGAAGTTAAACAAGTAAATGAGTTCAGTGTGTGTTTAAATAAAGTGTGCTTGAATTTATAAATCGAATATTTGACCCTTAGAGACCCAAAGAGATGTTACAAAAACAAAACAACGGTGAGAAATTTTGTTAAACGTACCACGTCCAGACACGGCCGGATATTCACATATCATCACAAATACTGCTATTAAGTGATGATATAATTTTAATCCACCGTAATTACTGACCGCTCGTCGAGTTATAATTTTTCTTTCATCGGTTAAACCCGCCACCATCCGGCACCGCCATCAGGCCGGATATTCACATATCATCACGGATATTTGTATCAAGTGATGATATATCCAGCGTAATTGCCGCCGTCTTGCCGCACTATAATTATCATTTTGACGTAGTTCAGCGTTAGTGTTCAATGTGTGATCAATGTTAAGAAACTTTCTGACCATATGACATGAGAATAATAATATCGCCCTTTGAATTTCAACAAGTAAATTTTCTTTTAAATTTAAAGTGTTTATATTAGGGATAAGAGATTTGGGTACTATACCCGTAGCTAAAATAACCAACAGTAAAATCGAAATTTTTTCAATATTACTTAAATTTTTAATGGTAACAGAAAGTTGTAAATATTTGTCAATTTTTGTGTTGTAGGTCTGTAAGAGGTTGTGTGAATTTGGCACAGCAATATCTAAGAGATATAGCTGTCGGTTTTGTCAATCAAATAAAATGATATCAGGCCTATCGGCGACTATGTGTTCTGCCCCAATACAGTTTATAGTTATCGTTTTCCAAATAACTACTAGGTGTATATTGATAGCATGGTTTATGACCTTGTATTAAATTATATTTTAAAGCCAGTTGTTGATGAATAATTTTGGCAAACATGTCGTCTTTTTTGTATTCGCTTTGTGCCAAAATAAAACAAGATGAAATGATATGTTCAATTGTCTCTAATCCTACCTTACAAATCCTACATCTATCATCAAGTATATAATTCTTGTATTTTCTGTCTTGGATAGCAAATACAAAGCCTTCGGTTTCCGAATATATATTAAATCTTTTTAATATATTTTCGTGTGAAGTTTTAATATCAATTTCTGGTTGTTCGAGTTCATGGATAAATCTTCCATGTAAACTTTTCTTTTATATTTGTGATTATGTGATGTCAATTTTTAAAGGGTTATAAACCACGGAATTACTTACATTTAAAAGGGTACAATTTTTATCAGTTGATAAAATCGCTCTAAAAAAGTATTTTCTTGAGCTCTATCGAGAAAATATTTTTTTACTATGGAAATTTGATTGTGAAGTAAAATTTCTAAATTTAGCAGACCTCTCCCACCATTTACTCGAGGTAAAGTAAATCTTTCTACCGCAGATTTTACAATATTTTTTAATATTAATATTCTGAATATCTACCTTGGCCTATTTTATCACCACGAAAGAATATGTTAATAATGGAACCACGTAGATATAATTTTGATTAAATTACTACCATTCAGAAATACTGACTTTACTCTTGTGTAAAACTATTCCGCCAGTTTAGTTTTAACTATTGTGTATTCAATATGTGTTGATTGTTGTATACCTAAATATTTGTAAAATTCCCCCTTATCTAAACTTTTAATAATTTCTCCATTGTTAATTGTATATTTCAAATGTTGATAATGACCATGAACAATAGTCCAAGTTTTGCACTTCTCAACTCCAAAATTCATTCTATTATTATTATTATTATTATTGTTAATATTCGTATTATACGAAAAAATAAGAGGACTTTTATATACATTTTTTCTCTAAGATGCTCCTGAGGGAGTTACAACTTTTCAGTGGAGGCTGTAGTTGTAAATAATTCCAAAGCATTGTGAACTACACAAACGAAATTTTGGTATTTTATTTTTCTAATGAGCAACAAATGATGCTAATATTACCCACTTCAAGAGCGTGGGTTTTTTTTCATTCAGTGGGTTTTTGTTAACCTTTTGTAAACCGTTTCCAAATGATTTGAATATATTGTCTATCTCTTTAAAAATTCTTAAATTAGTAATATTTAATAGAATTTGGCGAGGATTTGAAAAAATTGTACACCATCACAGTACTGTTCCTAGCAAGGAAGATCACTAACCTAATTCACTCAACTCAGTACATACCATGATCACAGAACACAAGCTAATAAAATACATACAGATATTTCTTTAATAAAATATATCTTGCCTTACTTTTTAAGTCTATAAATTAAGAATATCCAGTTCAGTGGTTTTTAGCAGTTTTTATTTGTATTACTTCTTTCCATCATCGAGAGTTCCACAAGGATCTTGTCTTGGTTCCTTATTGTTTTAATTTATATTAATGACATCGTACATGCCATCACTCAAAATTTGCTTTATTTGCAGTTTTTGTAATTTAGTTTTCAAATTGTTGTTTGGGAATTTATTGCATATCTGGAAAACAGAATTTGGTAAAAAGTTTTGTTTACATGTTGATTTATACTTTTGATGATATACCTTAAATTCAACGTCCTCGCAAATTTATCCGTGTTCAGTACAAATAGCTCCTGAAAATCGACGGAAAAAGTTATGATATTTCAGATGTCCAAATGCAATATCCGCCAATACTTCATCAAAAAAAAAAAAATGCTGCTATTTACTAATTTAGTATCTGTAATAGTTAAGTTAGAAGTAAATTTCTATCGGGTCGTCTAATCAGTTCGTATGCCTTGGTGATATTCAAGAAGATTTCCAGTATCTGCTCAAGGGTGGTCATGTGAAAGCAAGCTGTCACAATCGACTTAGTCGTTTAATTACATTAGTCTGCATCAAATATCAATATAAATACAAGTCTTGTGAGAAGTTGTACGTGTCGAGATTACAAAATTCATTTGTTGTGATTAAGGAGATGAGAGTTTAAAAGGGGCAAAGAACACGCCGTTATTGAATCTTTTAACTGCGCCTTTGGTGGTGACGAGAATTGATTAGAATTGTTTTTATTTCAAGAAAATCGATATAAGTAATTAGGACATTATTTAACTGTTTACCTTAGAAGAAAATCAACATTTTTATCGGTATTTCAGTAAAGAACTGAATAACGAGGATCCGTCCTATTACCAAGTGAAAATGTGGACAAGCTTCAGATTTCGAACTGTGTTTACATTCGTGTCGAATCCCTAGCGAATCTTTTGTTTGTTCTTCTTTGACTCATCCACTCGTATGTCCTATAACAATTTCAATAAATGTAATTATCCTTCATGTCTAAATGACCACTGAAGGTTAATCAAACATTAATTAAACAATTTCTCAAAACTAGATGGAATTCCACATTGGATATTAGATTAATACCCATTTACAAACCGTTAAATTATATTTTGTAATATGATCCGTCAAATATCAATACATTCGGTTATGACGTCATTAAAACCTAATGTCAACCTAAACCCTTGTTAATCCTTTAATAAAATGACCAGAGAACCCTATTGTTGACATTTATTTGTGCTTGCCAAGTCTGATGGTTACTGACCACACTTCAGATTTAAATAAATCGCTTCCAAAATTCCGTCATAAAACATTAATATGTAGTACTGAAGAATCTTCTAGTATTGTATTCTTATTTTAAATGGGACACTAATATATTTTTATATTTTTAGATTCTACATAAAATTCTAAATCTAACAGTGTCCTTGAAATGCTTGTTGTATATACATTGATACCCTCAACTTGGCATTTGCTCTAAAATTAAAATGTATAAACTTATGTTAACTGTTAACAAAGTACAAATTCGAAAAATCATATTGGACTACACTTGTAAACTTAATTTTAGACGCAATGCCACGTTATGGATATCAATGTACTCCTTAAAAAATCTGAGTTTTTTTCACTTTTTCCATTAGAGAAAATCTAGCAAATTTGAAAAAACTGGACAGTTTTTTCAAATTTGTTTGAAGGCCTTTGGCAAAGTGAATATTTTTTCGACTTGTGTTTATTGCCAGAAATCATTTATATAAATCATAGGACTCACAATTTTATGTAGAATCAAAGATATAAAAATATGTGGGATGTCCCATTTAAAATAAGAAAGTTATAGATTTCCGGCGAAACTAAAAATGAATTAATACCAAAGAACCGGAATGATCCTTAAATATTTCAATGTTTCAGTAAAAAGTAATAAAAGAGGGAGTTATGTTTCGTACACACCCGGTATACGAAAATTCCCGTTCGTCAACGATCAATTAGTGCCGAAACGGCAAAGACTTCCCATTTTGTTCTGGTTACTTAAAACACTGTCTTTTATTCTTTGCAAACACTAATTTAGATTAAGAAATGTTTAAAGCAACTATGCAATTACAGATTTGCAAAATTCATTGACATGAGTGCATACTTTTTAATTTCAAGAAATATTTAAAAGCTGAATGAGAAGAAATGTCGACTTTAAAGTTTCCACCACAAATAACACTTAAAATCACAAATTACATATCATATTTTTTTACTTTTTTTTTGAAAGTTAATTGAAATTTTTAATTTTTTGTTGAAACTTCTAGAATTAATAAATGAGTAAGTATCGATCAAATATATTATGTAAGGAAAGTTACGGTATTATTAACCAAAGAAGACCTCTGCCTATATGATCAAATAAGTATTTAAATTTCCGATTGAACTTGTAGAAACGCATCCAGAATTGTAAAAGTGCATTTGCTATTTAGAGCTTAGGTATTTCATGTCAGAATGCAGCACAGAATGCATATATTTTACAACAAGCACGTTCAAATTTATTGGCATTTCCAGCTGGTCTTTCAATAATTTCGTAGGAAAAATAAAATATGACCATCAATACAATCAATATTTTTTGTAAAATTTGATTAATTCTTTGAAGACGACATACTTATTAAGAACTTAATAACAACATGAATTATGCATCAAATTTCTTTACTGTAAAACAGGTAATTTTGTCGAAACTAATTGAATCGATACACTGAACAAACTCCCAAAGCTGCACCATTTTGCATTTTAAAACGAAAATTAAATTCTACAAAGCGTTTATTTTGGAGAAGGGGCTACCGAATGCTTACTACACTTATTTTTCAAAAGATAAACTCTACTGAAAATAAAATTAAATAAATATTTTGTAATAAAAATCAGCATTTTTACCTAAACATCTATTTATTGCAGATTAATAGTTCCAGTTGCTTTTTAGATACGAGGGTAATTTAAAATATTATCTACCTAACTATGAAACAAAAGACGAGTTTTTGCTGCCAAGTAGATATGACATTTGTAAGTTTACAAACCATGTGTCCTTCCAATTCGATCATTTGTTAAGATTTAGTAAATAATTATTAATTACGCCGTAGTCTAATACTTTATTTTGACAAAAGAGGCGATACAAGAAGGAATGATTGTCGTGTGCGGATGCCAAGTTATTTTAAAATGCACAAACTGCAGAGAATGTCGCAGAATTTGAAAATTACGGATCAAGGAGTGAATCCGAATCGAGTGTTTCGAAAATTTTGCATGTTGATTTGGGCATGAGGAAGATGTTTGCGAATTAGATTCCTAGATTACTCACACATGAACAGAAACTGTGCAGAAGAGCAATTTCATAAGAAAATTTGACTTTTTTGGATGTTGATGGCGATCTTTTATTTAAGATTATGACTGGAGATCAGACTTAGATGAGACCCGCCGGCCAAAAGAGAATCCATGCAATGAATTCACAAGGGCTCACCTTCCCCCAAGAAATCCAAAATTCAATTATCCGGAAAAAAATTATGGCAACCATGTTTTGGGACAATAAAGTACATGATTGAGTACATACAAAAAGGTTTTACAATCAATGCAGAGATATAATTCAAAATTTGAAACTGACACTAGAAGAAAAGCGTCCATAGTCTCATAGATGCAAGAATTGTTTATTGCACAACAATTCCAAGGTCCATAAAGCGCATAAACTTCAATAGAGTATCAACGACTGCGACTTCACTGAATTAGATTCATCCGCCTTAGAGCCCCGATTTCGCGCCTAGCGGTTTCTTTTTATTCAAAAATTTGAAAAATATCTTAGAGGAAGAAGATTTATTTGAGATAAGGAGGTGATGTATGTTGTAGAGAATATTTTGCAGACCTTCCAAAGATTTTTTTTCTGTCGCAGTTGAAGGAACAATGGAAAAAGTGTATCAGTGTCGAAGAAAGTTTTGTTAAAAAATAAAATATTATTCAAAGTCTATTCATCTTCTTTCTAACTAATTAGATATCTTTATAAATTACCCATGTATTTAATACCATTACTCAAAAATTTTCCATAATAACAAAAAACATATAGTATACACAATAGTATACTAGAGCCTCTGCCTTTTTACCAAAGAGTCAAGGCGTTGGTTCCACTTTTGTTATACTAATACTAAAACACAAATGTGGATAACTAATATCTTTTAATCTTTTGATGTATTCGTCTCTTTTCAGCAGTTCAACAGTTTGCCAAAAGAAATCAATAATTCTTTCATTGATAATAATTTATGAAAAAGGAAGTTTGTTCGCCAGTTACGGAGAAGCACTTATATACATAACCTATAAACTCTCCTTTAAAAAAACAAATCAAATCACCTTTACCGAGCTTAACCAGGAGAATTAGATAAAATAAGTGACATTTTGTATTTTTCCTTTTACGTGCTATTTTTCATTTAATAGTACTTTTGCGAGACGCTTGAAGCGTAGCTCAAACCAATAAACGAAATTGCATTATATTAAGATCGAAGAGCTGTTACTTGTTTTTATTTAAATTTGTCGAACTGAAAGCTTCTAGAACTGCATAGAGAAAACCTCAAAATATACGTTGAAGTCTTTACAATTTCCTTTTCATATTTGTATTTATATTTTTTTTATTCAACGCTTTAATCTCACTACAAATCTGTTAAATCCAAATTTTTCAGAAACCCACGTAGTGGGTTAAGATAATTGTGCGAAAAATTAATTTCCATAATTTCCATTATATTACAATTAAAATAGAAAAATCAGCTTTAGAAACAACTTCACCTATTCAGTAAATTTTGTTTGTTTTTGGCGACATTTTAAAATGTAATTGATCATTTATTTGGCAAACTATTTTATTAACAACATCATTGATAAATATAAGAAAATTTTAATTTGGACCGCTTTTTTTTTATTGTTGATATCATTATATAAAAATTATTCTAAATAGAACACTTAAGACAAAAGTTTAACCTTTCAATAATAGGTTGGATACTCCGCTTTGTTTTCCACATTTTTTTTATGAAATTAAAAGTGAACGTAACACGAGTGCGCTGAAGTTGGATGCAGATTCTGCACCCCCATTTACACCCGACTGCCGAGACATGCTAATTTCAAAAAACCACCTAATTCAAAGTTCCGCCGACTTCCACTTCCAGGCTTTGGTACTCCCTTAGAAAACACAAAAAAAATTAAATCAAAAGTAAAGATCACATAAGGTTAAAGGTTGCAACCTTATTAGTTTGAAATCTCATTTTAATGCTTTGAAATACCTTCGTAATAATAATCTTTAAGCTTGCATCTTGAGTAATATCGAGATCAACATTTGAATTTTCGGAGAAAAATTGGTTCAAAACCAATTAAATCAATGCCAGGAGATGCTGGAATTGATTTAAATTTAATGGTGATTGGTTGTAAATAATGTAATCATTTATCAATCACATTTAAAATCGTAAAATAAAGTTTATTAAATGTTACAGTTTCCTACACAATCTGAATTATTTATAGATTAAATCAAACAAATAATCAACTGACCTTACCGCTGATTTCATTTTAAATATATTTAGTTTGAATATAAATTAACCTCGTAATTAAACGGACTTTTCATACACAATTCTCGTCTAACAAAATATTAAATCCTAAACTACTGAACACTACCATCATTCATTATTAAAATCAATACATTTTTTATTGGTATGTGTTGGAGTGGAGAATCATTAAACAAAACGTAATTGTCTGAAACTCTGAAAGGGTGACTAACTTTTAACTTTGATTCATTTTATAATTTATTTATTATAATTAATTTTAACCTAACCTTGTCAAAAACGAAAAATTAAGTGTATGAGATTAACCTTATTTATCTGCAAGATTTTGTTATGTAAGAGTGTATTTCTTACTCGTTTAAAATGCAAAAATGTTAAAAAATATAAGTTGTTCTTTGAAAATATTGTTCGTGACGTCATCACTTAACTAAGAGTGACGTAAATAGCACTCAAATGTGTTTTCTTTTGTTAAAATCATGAAATTTGTATTTTCGGAGTTAGAAATATTATTCATACTTTTGAATACAAGTATGTATATTATTTATAAAAACATTGCTAATGGAATATAAAGTATGTGTTGAATGAAAAAGTTCAAATTTTCATTTTAATCTTTCTTCTGTTCAGCATCTTGAGCAAACTCACAAAATTTAATAATATTGTCTAAGGATCTCAATAAATTTGGAAATACGAACTTTTTTTAACAAAAATTCAAGTCCATTTCGAAAATGTTGTTCATATTTTAACTGGGGTTCTACATACAACGCATGGGGAGAAGAAAGGGATTAAAATTTGTTTTTTATACCGCTTTTATTGGGCCCTTATCGAGAACAGAAGGTTTTAAAAAACTTTCCAGTTCGAAATAATCGACGGCATGAAAGTAATTGACGAAGAAAATCCATCTGTTACGACGAAACTATTAAATTGTGTACAAAAATACAAAAATGCGCGATTTAAGCCAGATGATGTGGGTGAAAAGCTGTCTGAATTTCAGATAAGTCGCTCACCTTTAACATTTAATCGACTTTCTACGATTTCCGTATACGGATTGAGTGTTGGGGAGCAGCGTCCTGTTCTATTAAGTTTCCAGAAGCGACCGTTAAGTAAACCCATCGGAAAAGGGAAGCATCTGATTTTTTACTTAACTCGGGCATAATTTTACTTGCTTCCTGCAAATTGATCCAACTTATATACTTATTCCGTTCTAAATAGATACCTTAATGTACCATTCAGGTTACTGAATGCTTCCGACAGCCTCTAATTGATAATTATCACCAGCTCTGCGACTCAGCACCCCAAACTCCAGATCTAGCTCACAAAAAGTCGATCGTCAAAACTAAATCAACGCTTTCAGCGCGCTGCTTTGCTTATAATTCACGTATCTATCATACATTTACATCCAAATAAACAAACTCCCCTTTCAAGCCAGCCACCCCTACGTCTAATCGCTTTGTTAAATGTTAATAATTAAGTTGTTTGCTGTTTACCCACAGCGCATTCACTTCCTATCTAAATTAACATTCGGGGCGGTAATAACCCAGAAAGTACCAAAGTACCGCAGCTAATTAAGCTATTTTTAGCTTGTCCAACATTAATTCCTACAAACGAACAATCATATCCGACATTTACCTCGTTTTTTATTCAAACTATCTGCCGACACTTATCGTTGTAAATATGTTCCCCAATTTTGAGTTTTAATATCTTCTTACAGCACTGGAAGTTGAATGGCGTGAAATTCGGCTTTTTGTTGTGAGTCTCTACGCCCAGTCACTTCAATTAAGTTTTGGTTGACTTCCGTTTATAAAAACACAATCTGTATTTTCCTAACGCTCCTAAGTAGAACAATTTACGACAACAGAACATTAAAACGATCCGAGTTTAAAATAAAAGAAACAGATACATTTCTAACAAGTTTAATTTGTAGTAGTTTCGAGAATTTCAGGACCGAAACAATTATTTCCGTGACAATCGAACCGAATTTATATTTTTCATTATAACAATAACAGAAAAAGTACAATTTAAGTTGCTCTAACCGGAATGAATGGATTCAATAGTGAATCTTTGTTCATAAATAATGAAAAAGTTTGTTGAAAACTTCCATGACGACCCTCCAATTTGAAACGATTGTTTAGGGCTTACAACTGCCTTATTCGTAATGTTGCTCTTGTATTATTGATTTCACTGACCATTTCGGTGAATTAAAGTCTGCCTAAAATGGAAATGTCGTTTAATGAACAATTCATTTTCAATTTCCGAAGAAATCTCTAGTGTAGCAGATGAAACGTCAAATTAAATTAAAAGCAATACTGTGATTAACGTGACGTAAAACGGGATGAATAGAGATGGAATTTTACGCGAAGTACTTTTTCCTCTTCAGTACATTATATTATGTTAAAACTTATCTTGGGCGATATCTTAGAGTTCCACGCTGTAGTCACACTTGCACTTACAAAAGCCCGGAAGTTGGAGCGTTTGAATCTTTGAATTCTGTGGATGTTTGATTTTTGGTGGATCTTTGAAATGAATTAAGCAATGTCCTATCAATTTTTAGCGCACGAGCATTTTTTAATATGGGTGCAGAATCTGCACCTGATATTAGCTCACGAGAATTATATTGAACTCACTTTCATGTGAAAAAAGTAGAATTTCCTGTTGTTAGTGTGTATTCCAATTTTGATTAAAATAGGTCCAAGGAGTCGAAAGTTGTACCGCTTCGAAAATAAATCTGATATAAAAAATTGTAATAGATTTAAATAAAAGACAGTGATAACGAAAAATTAACATCATTTTTTCTTTGCAAAAATCATGAAAAATAAACTATCCACATCTGTTCCTTTCTTTATTGCTCTCAATTGTCACTTAAACTGTAAAATTGGTCGATAAATGAACCAAACCTTTCTGTTTGGTTCAGGCTGTTTAGAGTAATACGACCCTGATATAAAATAATGTACTTTATGTAAATTCTTAATTCACAATCATATAACTAAGTTTAAAACTAAATTTAATAAACATTTAAAAAGGATATTCACTATCCGCCTTTATCGTATAAAATAATTTTGTATAAAATTAAACGTTGAACTTTAATATTGCAAAGCAGCAAAAATTAGAAATACAACATTTAAGCAATTTATTTTTCTTTTTAATAATTAGTTATTTTTTATTATTTATATAAAAAAGTAAAAGTTTAACAATCCCAAAAATTTATAATGCAACAGATTAATATGGAATAAAAGAGTAATCAACAATCTTTTTCTAAAGAAATTTACATAATTAAATAAAAGTTAGACAAAATTACAACAACTTATATACGTAGTCCTGATAAAGTGATTTCAAAGCTTTCAAAATTATTAAGAATATAACAATTTAATGAGACTCGTTATCGTTAACAAATATGTCCATATCCACAGTATAATTAAGAAATACTCAACCACTTGAACGGCCATAAATAAACATTTTAAACAGTTACTTCGTACTTTTGCGTAAATGTATTGGGATCTTCTAAACGTTATTTTAAATTTTAATAAGTCCAATACCATTTTATTTAATTGAATTCCAAAGCTTCGGATCATCTGTGATTTTTTTAATTTAAAAAATTTGGGTAATTATGTCGGTCAAGTTACCCTCTGGGTCGGTGCAATATAACTACAAAAACAGCTACCTACCCCTTCGAAAAAAAATTTCATTTATTGTTAACCTTAAGTAACAATAACTCCAATAAAGAAAATTAACAGATGTGGATAATAAACATAATGTTTGTGAAGAAATAGTGACGTATATTTTTTTTGTTTGGACTACCTTTTATTTAAGTCTCTTTACATTTTTTACACCAGATTAATTTTCTAAAAACAATTTACACTTATTCTTTAAATAAAAAGTAAGTGGAAATGAATAAAATTAGAAACAAGTTTAATACCTCGTCGAATTAAAGTTATTTATTAAAGAAGAAGACGGAAAAGCTATTTTTTAAACATATTTTGAACGTATTCACTCGATAGCTCAGCGTAAATTACAGCGGTGCACTTATGTCAAAATGCCTAAAATGGCTTGACAGAACCATGATCTGTGTACTAAATTACTACTAAGGTGGCGCGATATTTCATACTATTTTCGAACAAATTGAATTTGTTCAATCGAGATTTTCAATAGCCAATTGCCCATGTGCGAATGTCGGAAATAAGGAATACATGTGTGAGTGGCATTGCGATATATTAAACTGTTTACGAGAAAACTCGATTTTTTTCTTAAAACCTTGAAAGCTAATAACTCATGCGTTAAATAACCTATCTTGATTTTTCTTCTTTTGTTTGCATTCATTCGATGTTTGTGACAAACTGACGAAATTTCATCGTGTTATTTTAATTAATAACGAAGGGGGGATATACACCCCCCCACAACAAAGAATCGGTAAGAGTCCTACAGGACGACGAGCAAGCGAGCGACATGGTCAAAAACAAAAGCGCTCCTCGCTAATACTCGTGCGCTAATACATACATCGTGTGATATTTGGTTTTTATAAGTTTTAAAATTTAATTTCGACTATATTTCGATATGATAAAAAATAAAAGCAAAAATTAAACAATTCTAACAATAAGTATGCTAACGAAATGACAATTTCAAAGTATAAGTGTACTTAACTAGATAAAATTGTTCATTTATGATTCCTTGTTTGCTAAATTTTGTAAAATTTTGTGTAAAACATTATCTACATTCTATCTGTTCTATCTATATCTATATTTTATTTTATTAAAACCAGATATAAATTGATAATTATAATTATTTATTTATTTGTTACTAATTATTGCCCATAATTGCCTAATACAAGTCAATATAACTATATTATGTATCGAAACATCAATACATCAATACGTGCCGAAGTATCGATACACTGAAATGTATCGATATCGAAACGTATCACGATACAGCCCATTTGTGACACGTCGAAGTTACTGGTCATTCAAAGAAGTTACATACTGATAAAAAACAGGATACTTTTACTTCAAAATTACCCTAATGGAACCTGTTATTGGGTTAATATAACTTAAAATGAACTTTAATCTTTTGGTCAAAATATATTGTGTGATCTGTTTATAACGTCAATATTACCTTGCTATGTTCCCCACACAGGTAACATAAATTTAAGGTAAATTTACCTTACATAGAATTAGTTCATCAAAAATGTTTACTCAATAATTGGTTGGACTAAATTTGCCTTGTGGTGTTGTGCCCACATTAGTTGCATCTTCAAAACTAACTCTTTCGTTCTGAAAAGCCAGAAGTAATGTATAATTCAGCTGATTTGGATTAATAGAACAGAACCGTCAAATGGTTTTAATGGTTTAATAAATAATATTAATTGGAGAAGGCATGGTCGATTGTCGGTGGAGCATGTGCACGTATTTTCTCAATCGCACGTATTTGGTTGTGTGTTGGGGACGTGGTGCACCGAAGATATCGAGTGAGATTTATTAGCTCGCAAAGTGTCGTTATCACAGGAGGATTCTGCAGGCTGCAAAGCGTCTGAATGCCAGTCATACATTCTACTGGGTGGCGAGCGATGGATGGGGTAAACAACAAAAGTTAGTAGAAGGTTTAGAAGATGTGGCAGAAGGAGCAATTACAGTTGAGCTGCAATCTGACAACATTCCCGGCTTTGATGAATATATGATGTCACTTACTCCTGAAACTAACCTTCGAAATCCCTGGTTCGAACAATACTGGGAAGACACGTTCGATTGCATACTCCCGAAAAATGTTCCACTGGAGACGAACTCCACTTTTAGTGTATGCACTCCCGAGTTACGACTGTCACCAAAAATCGGGTAAGTTGATCAAAAATTTAAAAAAACTACGTATTTCAATAAATGTAAGCGAGTTTTGTGCTTTCCAGTTCACTTACCCATTTTAAGAGAACTAGCAAAACACTCAACTCTGCATTCTCGTTGAAACTGATATTACATTTATACTTTGTCCAGGATTCTATTTTAACAAAAGTCATAGCTGTTCAGTTGTATTTATTTTCCTTTTGTTGACGTTCTGCTTGCAATTTTGCAGTAAAATTATAACTAACAAACTGACAACTCCTAAAATGCCACAATCGATTTCTAAACTGCAAAAACAAAAATTTTGTCAATATATCTCCCACGCACGTTAATTTGACCAGATGAGGAGATCACTTTCAAAATTTTACATATCCGCAAAAGGTGATATTGAATTAATCACATAAATCCGAAAGAAGCAGAAAATGCGAAAAAATGCAGGAAATGCGAAAGTCCTATCCAAAAGTAGAATAATAAATAGAAACTCGGCAGCCTGACACTATTATAGCACTGTTATAAGCATCATGGAGAACTCAAAAATAACAGTTGAAATGACACCCAGCTCTGGAGTCAAATTTATTGCTATAAACCAAGGTTAGATGGTTTGTCCATTTTATCGAGTTTTATTAATATGTCGATATGTTATTTTGAAAATGTCAAAAGCCTATTCCACTGTTTTTCTGTTTTAACATTAAAAGTTAGTTTATATTCAGCTTGGCATACTTTAGCAGAAAAGGTATGTAAGCAGTAAAATGCAGTGTAATGGAAAAGGCACACTTTCTATGGAAAAATAATGACCACTCGAATACATTGATTTTTATACCAATCGACGCAGTTTGAAACACTGAAACATCATCATTGCGCCAGTCTTTTAGCTCAGTTAGACATATATACAGGGTGTCGCATAATTACATCAATATTTTGCGAGATGATATAATATAAAAAGATAAGTAGAGTCTTTTATAAAAACTTTTTGTCTAAGATGTTTCCTAAGAGAGTTATAGCCCCTCAAAAGAGGCATTTAGGTTATATATATTTGTAAATAATTCCGTGTGAACTGCAAGAACAAAATTTTGGGATTTTATTTTTCTAATGCTAATATTAATGCACTTATTTTGACAGATTATGTTAATAATACTTTACTTCGAAGCAGTTGTTTTAGTGGGTAGTATTTTTTTGGTAAGCCTTTTTCTTAAAATTGATATTCAATTAAAATATGTTCAAATATCAAAACTTAATAATTAAAAATATTAAAACAATAATTATCTCACATATTGTAGTAGGAACATACAAAGTTTTTTGACATTTAATTTTCTTTCATGAAAAAATTTTTCTCGCTATTATTGGTAATATGACAAAATTGTTACCAATAACTCAAAATATTCCCTAATTGGACATGTTGACTTTTGGGACTACTCTCATATTAAAGTATGATTACAAAACTGTTAGTCAAAATTAAATTCAATCTGCCAATAAAATCAATTCGAAATTAATATTTCATTAAAACAAAATTTTAAGTCTCATTTTTGTTGTTAGATGCCATCGAGCGAAAGCGAAGGAAAGAGTCACTTTGTTTTCATTATGTCACATGTTCATAATTTGACAGCTATAATGTGAACCATAATATAAAAAATTGCAACCAAATTCATGGTAATAATACATTGATACAAGATATTTTTGTTTGAAAGAAAGGCGCAGCTCTTATGAAAGCTAATTAAAGAAATAAAAATAAAGTTAACGGGAATAACAGGCGAAAAATGAAAGAAGGATGAACTTTGAATAAAAAATATTATTAATTATTCTCTATTCACATTGTTTTTTATTTCATTTCTACTGTTGAAATAATTTCGCGACTTTTTGCCAACTTGCATTGTGTGATTGTCTTGGCGACCGAGATATTTTGTATACAGTGTGTTTAAAAAGAACGATATGAACGAGATTATTGATGTTATGTAACTGAAGTATCATTGACATAAAATCAGATGTTATTTTGGGTCAGTTTCGAACTTTGTAACTTTTTCCATCATTCCAGAAGCTTCTACTATGCAATAAAAAGCTTTGTTCTCAATCAATATTTTTATATTTATTCCTTGCGGTGTAGATTCAACAACTTACTTAAAATGGTAATAACGTCATTATTTCAAATATGACACAGTAGCATACTTCGCTTTGTGTCTAAATATCGCTGTAATTGTATATCACATTACAAAAAAGCTTTTAAATTACGCTTTGTATCATAAATAATGAATTTAAGGCCTGTATGAGTAAATGATTTTAGTAAAATTTGAAGGATATTAATAAATAACTAATGGACATAGCACACATTTATGGTAGGTATTCTAAAAACCATGTAATAAACTTGAAATTAAAGTATATTACAGAAAACAAGAAAATAGGAAGATGTTACTATTGCACCAATTTGCTATCTCAGTTAGATTTCCCCCAAACGTTGATTAAAATCACAATTTAATTGCAGCACTTGACGAAACAGGATACGCTGTTTCTAATGTTGCGTATATACGAATTTAGATATAAACTATCTCAGGTACAGTTCAAATACCGTTCCTAATAAAATCAACCGAGGACCTGCTTTCTTATTTGTACCTCAATCGGCAATGTAGACGATAAATTGGATTGGATTCGTAATTTACCAATTAAATAAACAATACCCTAGACCTTACACTGAATTTTCGTTATGAAACGATTAGAAAAGACCAAGGAGTCAACTATCAACTATCAAATCCGACGATAGAGTTGAATGAATAGTCATATGTCATTCACAAGTTATACATGTATTTTATTTTTTCAGAATTGTTATTTATGACAGCTAGACAGTTGTGAGACCTTAGTCAAGACATTATTGTTGAAGCTGATTTGTCCTCGATCCCTTCTAATCGTTTCATAAAATTATTGCCCTAACATGCCCATTATTGTCTATTTATATATTCATATATCTTTTTAAAAAATGCTTTAATGAGTAAAGACAACATACCTTCAGTTACTCCTGAGAAAAAAATCAAAATTTTTATTGTAATGTTGAAGAGCTATACCTTTATATTTATCACCTTAGAATTATTCGATGATTTTCAGACTCACGTACAACCTCTTTATCTTAATTTTTCCAAATTCTTAACTAAACCCCTTTATCTACGATTGTTTGGTTGATTTATTTTTCTTCCACGTTCCTACATTCTTTCGCGGTTATTTTTAACTCTCCACATTTCTTGTCAAACCATGTTTCCTTTCACTATCTTCAAATCATAACCTCTTCATTATTTTTTTCTTCTCTGTGGTAGCTTTAGTTGATGGTTTAATTCTTCTTTCATTCAGTTTGAAGTTTGCAATTCGATTTC
This sequence comes from Asbolus verrucosus, assembly GCA_004193795.1. Lineage (NCBI taxonomy): Eukaryota > Metazoa > Arthropoda > Insecta > Coleoptera > Tenebrionidae > Asbolus > Asbolus verrucosus. Next base: position 12,805 of record QDEB01099372.1, on the reverse strand, counting down.
ATGTCTCTTTATCCCACTAAAACTGTTTCCATTTTCGCCCCTCTATATATGTATTCCCCTTACTCATCCCCTTTCATTATTTCAGTTAATAGGCTTCATCATCTGTCTTCTATTATGTTTATTAGTTTTTTTCCATCATTGTTTTTACCTTTTTCTCAGTGGTTCTTCCTATTTTTTCTTCTTCAGTTATTTCATCTAACTCTTTTTTTTTTCACTTTTTCTTCCACTTTTAGCATTAAAGTCTACCTTTATTAGTGGTTTGTTTTCTTGGATCCCATTTACTTTCTCTTCTACTTTTTTTTACTGTTTCCTTCTTTTCTCGGCTATACATGACCAAAATTCTCTATCTTTTCTTTCTCTCTCACTCTCTCTTCTTCTTCTTAAATTCTTTTCTTACCGTCGTTTTTTATTCCAGATTTTGTTCATTTCTTATTTTCTCGTTTCACCGATTAGCGTTTCCGTTTTCTGCTCTTCTTTTCCTTCTAGCCATGTCTCCATTATTCCCATTACCTCAAAAGTGTCAATATACTCACAGAAATTTCCGTTTTTATGATTCATATTCCTTGCGATTCAAATTTAAATGTTTATATTCTTTTTTTTTGTTCCTTTTTCACTATTTTTTATTTACTCTTTACGTCCATTATGTTCTGTGTTTGCTGTCTATTTTCTAGTTTCACCAGTATCGCTCGTCTTGATTTAATTTTGAATCTGCGTGGAGATGTTTTTACATATAAATTCACATAAATCAAAAATTCTATTCTTTTTTTCTTTTATATTTGTTTATTTTATAGTGATGATAATGTGTTATTTTCCATTTCAATCTTTTCTCGATGGTCATGAATTGTTTTAATTGAATTAGTTTCCAGAGTTCCTTTCCCTAAAAATTGTAATAATTTCAGGATATTTTCATAAATTGAAGTGAGAAAATGAAATAAATATTTTTCATTTATCTTTAGCAAATATAAGTCTCTTGTTACAGATATGAACAAGAAAGTAAAGTGCAGTTCGTGGTGGATGCAGTTTACGCTTTCGCTTTGGCGCTCCATAATCTTTATCGTGATTTGTGCAAAGACTACAGGAAATCCGGAGTTTGCCCAGCCATGACCCAGTATGATGGCGGTGACTTTTACAAAAAGTATCTGCTTAACGTCTCTTTTACCGGTAAGCAAAAGTATGTTTCACTCTTAACTGACATACAGGAAATCAAACATGATTTTTTATTCTGACTTTCTTCGCGATTTCAATAAATTATATGACATGCCTCAAGCTTTTTTCAATTCTAGACTAACAAAATTTCCATTTCCAGAGACGTGGCTTATCACATAACTTTTCCCGTTTGTCGACGGATGTGAACAAACAAAAAAATACAAAAACGACAAGCTCATTCAAACTATCACCATCGTAAATACCATCCTAAAAAACGACAAAACCAGGATATTAGCGCAAGGTACACCACTATTCACCAAACAAATTTGAAAATACATACACTCAAAAAACTGCATGTCAAAAGTTAAGGAATTGAGTAAAAAAAGAAAGCTAGAATTTTTGTATTTTAAATTTTATGGAAGAAACTAATTTTTTGTGTAACAATAACCAGTCATTACATAAAAAAATTTAAAATTTCTTAAATTCTTCTAAATCAGCTAAATACCACAAATTCCTTTTAATTAATTAAAATTTTAATTTACTTTACTAGTTCTTGAACAGTAAAAGTACGAAAATTATGGCTAGAAAAAAACAAAGCAGTCGATATGAGAGATATTGGTCTTCACCAAAGTGAAGTAGCAGCAAAAAATACAAAGCACCAATTGCTTGTCTTTTTCTTTTCCTACTTTAACTCAGAGACGATGATGTGATTTTGTAGGTATCGTTTTCGACTGGTTTCATTCTGAATATCCACTGCAAAGATTGGGTAGACAGGCAAAGAATTATCAAATCTAGTGTTAACAATGACGATTTATAATCTTCAGAAATTTTGATCGTGATGGTCATCATGTTAGGGTGTGAACCCCTTTCTTATTTTTAACTATTTTTGAAGAGATTTTGTTGTGGTTTTGGGAGTAAATTATTTGTGAAAGCACAAAAATTGTATACAAATTTATAAACATAATTTGAACAAAATGCTCTATGCTCATTTACAAAATAAGATCCATTCACATTTTATCTTTTTGGGACGATAATACTCACCACATCGAATTTATTGTGTATTTCAAATATTGAAAAATTTTAATATTGCTCATTTATCATTACCCTCGCACTTCCCCGATTTTAATACAATTGACCATACATAGAAGTTGCTAACGAAACTCGAATTTCTATAAGTTACCTCCTGAGTTGGCAAAAAGTTAAAAGTAACGCTTCTTAGATTATAGAAAGAATTAAATGAAAATGCAAATGACATTAATGAGCTTATCTCAATCATGTCACGAAGTAATTAACGTTCATGGTAATTAATTTTAAAAAATTAAACCTTTTCTTGGTCTCGTACCTGAGTTATATATTTTTTGTTTTACAAAATTGTGTTCGGTGTTTTTAATCCAGACTACAACAAATAATTCTACTGGTGTCACACTGTTAATCAAAAGTGGTGCAGTTTCAACAAAAATGTAAGTTCCTTAACTTTCGACGCCTAGTTTATATAAAAAATCATTCTTCATTCAGAAGCATTCTAACTGAACAATTTTTCAAAATTTAAATATATTTTTTAAAGCACTGGAATATTGTCTATTTGCAAGTATTATTTTTAGATGCTTACACTTAATAGCGATAGAAAAAAAACTATTTTCCCACATTGTATCCTTATGTAAGCTTTTTCTTGAAAGCTGTAACAAATTCATAAAATTACACATTTTCACAAATTTATGCAATTTTTTAAGTCGTTCCTTAACTTCGTCCGGAAAAGTATCTTTCTTTTTCAATTTTTTATTTCTACTTCACGACATTTTAAAAAAAGATTCTTTAAAAAATGAGAGCGTTACCAAACAAATCTAAAATAAATTGCACTTTTGAAACATTTTTTGACGTTTAGCTATCTATAAAATTCAAAGAAATCAGAACACATATTTTTCTCAAAATTTTTACGAGTGTATTTAGAATAAACTAGTGCATGCCAGAGTAATCTGAATTTTAATGTAACAGATTTTTTCCACAGATTATGACACAATGTCTAAAATTTTAAGAGTGTCATTTTGTACCCTACTTCGAATCATATATTAATATACATCATATATAAAAACTAGATATTGAACATTGTTGACAATAGCACTGTCAAAATTTTTTACGTTATAAGACTTTCACAGCAAGAAAATTTTTCGACATCAAAATTCTGCTCTGAGGCATACGCTAGATTTGGAATAAATAATTTGTAACATATATTTACTGAAAATGTCGTTTTGGAATCTTTATCTAACGCCATTTTTACATTTTTTCTTGTAAAATAAATCAACAGATAAGCGAAAAATTTATAAAATTATTATTATTCAGAAAGTTTAAAAATTGTCGTTTGCAAAAGCAAAATAAATTCTTTGGCTACCAATAAGTCAAAATGTTTCCCAACCGGACACGTTGACTTTTGAAACATTTCTGTAGTTGTAAATTAAGGTTAAAGTATGAGGTGATCTGGTCGTGAATACACAATCACATGTCAAAAAAGAGAATGAATTATTTAAAAAGTTGGGGCAAAAGACAAAACTGTTATACATAACTAAGATCGAATTTGGTAATGTGAAATATTGCCGACAGCGTGTTAAAATTAAGATTCAGAGCGTTTTTTGCAGAGAGGGTATATAAAAAGTTTTGTGTGAGGTGCATAATTCGTGTTGGTGTCGGCGCCGCTGCCTAAATCCGCTATTTAAATGGTTTATTGCATTTTAACGTGATTTTCCCCTCTTTTCAAGATCTGGCTGGAAGTCCTGTGAAGTTCGATCATCGAGGTGATGGACTCGCCCGTTACGACATACTCAACTACCAACGATTAATAAATGCAACTGGATATCACTACAGAGTAAGTGTATTGTTAACACTTTGACATCTCTGACAGTCTTTTTAACTTTGAAGAATAAATCAACAAATGAATGTACTTGATCATTCGTGACTAATTTCAGTTAAACTAATTTTATAGGGATTTTCCACTTAAACTCAATTTATATCGTCAATTTAACATTTATAACAAAGACTGTTCGACTAACTTTTAAATTGCACAACTTTAATATTGAAGATTGTTTTATATAATTACTTTGAATTAAAATTTTAACTAAGCAACTCCTATTAAACTTCCGAATTCAATCATGGTCACTGGCCAAGCTGAACTTAATTTTAGATTAGGGTAATATGCGTTAACTGTCTTTAATGATCTACCCCTGTTTGTCTGAGTACCTACAATCAACCAAGAAAAATGTTATTTGTAGGAAGAGAATTATTAGAATCTACATATTAAGAAACTAACTTCTGCATTAAACCGATTATGAATAATATGGCCAAAGTTATTTAAACTACCTACCTAGCTACCTAACAAAGTTTTGTACTTAGTTTTGCAAGATAATGTGATGTCAGTTGATTTCTACATAGATTATTAAGTAACGTCATAAAAGTTTCTTAATTAACCTTTCCCACTGTCTTTGTCATCCAATTTGAACCCTCAAAGCAGGCATGTATGACGTTTGTGGCAACAAGTAAACATGCTATTCCACATTCGGTCCCTGAAATATGTTTCACTATCAATCAAATAAGTTATTTTCAACCAATTCCACACTCTTTTTACCCTCAAGCTAAAGGCACACGTAGCGAATACACTACATCAAATCTCAACATGAATTCCGTCAATCATTGGCTTGATCGAATTTCTGTGCAACCACGAAATCAATAAATTTATTAGTTCGGTTTGACAGGACTAACGTGTTACAAAAAACGAATGTGGTAGAGGTCCAACGCAACTCATACTAATAGTTCAGAAAAAAGTAGTCTTGAAATTAACTTTCACTCATGACTTACAGTTAATACAACTGATTAATCTATACACTAATTATACAAATAAAGCCACTGACGTTTTAGCGCAGTTTATTACGTTTGATCAGAAATCGTTCGCTCATAAGTAAAAAAAAAAACTGAGATTCTTTACTTTGCGCATGCGTTATTAGCTACCAAAGCTCCACGAGAAAAATCGAATTTTCTCAAAATACCTTTGTCTAATCCAGGGGGTAATATAACACATTACGTCCCAATGAGGGGTGCACTTAATCATTAAATATAATTCACGATAAAATCATCAAATTTTACCCTTTCGTCGCACACATCGAATAAATGTAATATGAAAAATCAAAATTTGACCTAACGCTTTTAAATATGATTCAGAATGATCCGAACTTGAAAGTAAAATTTAAAAAATGACAACATTTAATGTTCGCCAAATGCCACATTATTTACTCTCTGCATGAATACAATAAATTTTGATTATAAATTTTCTTAATAGCATACTCAATAGATGTAAAAACTCTAAAAGTGTCATATTCGATTACAAACTGACGTTTATATAGCACATACTGTATGCTGCTGACTCTGTGACTACAATGCTTGGATTTATAATTCGTAATCTTAAATCTCTTGTTAATATTATGATATAAAAATCTAAATTGTTTATGTTACTGATTAAAAATTTGGGGACTATACCCATGACTGAAACAGCTAATGGCAAAATTAACTTTTATTCAAGATTCCATCAATTTTTAATTACAAATTGCAATTTACACCACCCGGCACGGTCTTTTGGTTGAATATCCTCAAATCATCAAGGATATTGCTATCAAGTGATGATTATTATTATTACCATTGTAATAACAAGTCATATTTTTGTTTTTAAAAACAAGAAAACATGCCCCTAAAAGCTGTAGTGGCAATTTTTGGTCAAAAATGACCACAACATTGTTTCTATGTGGCGGAAAGCAACTGTTTCTGTTTGACATCATAATGAAATTTGATTAAGTCAACAATATTGTTATTATTTTTCGGTTATCACATTTCTGTGTCGAATCGGTTTATGGTAAGTCGACTGGGAATTGTTGATTTTATGGCTAGTGAAGGAAAGTTTTAATAAGTCTGGGATCATAAGCCATGAATGTTGCCTGAAGTTTGGCCAGATCAGTAGATTTATTGATTTAAATAAAGAATTTCACGAAGAGAGTTCCGTTTGTTTGGTTAACTCATAACTGCAAAGGGAAATTTATGTCGCTGTAAGCAAGTTAAAGTTATTTCATATTATATGAAATCGTCATTGTTTAAATGAATTGTAATAAATGGGGTCCACTGTATTGTGTTTACAGCAATGTGAAGCATTATTGACGCCGGCTTTTGTTGTCAAAGTGATCATACAAAGAAGAGTTACTCATAATTGAAAATAATTAGAAACCGAATAAGGAAATTATAAAGCAACATTGAGAATATCCCCTCACAGCTTTAATAGACTCATGAAATTGTAAGGAAAATTAATATACCTGTTGTTTATCCACCTGGAGCGTTTCTTGGAACTTTTTCCTAATTTATATAAAAGTCAAAATGTAACTGAACTACACAGAATTCCACCCAAATTCATTTTGACTGCAGGGGAAAAAGTTTTAATATACTTTTTATAAAATTTTCGAATTATAATTTTACCTTTAGGGGCTTAATCAAAATATGTATTTCAGATCTGTAAATACTTTCACTGAACCATTTGTTCGAGTATGTGTAGCGAGACAGTAAAACACTTTTATTTTAAGTTCATTTGATTATCAAAATTTTGCTCCATTGTTTGTTGCGTTAACTGTTTTGATAATTGTTTGCAAGTAAAGGCTCAACATGGAAATAGTAATTAGATACTTTGTATATTATAGTTGAAACATGTTTGACAAATACTGTAAGAGATCTCCTTTTACAGGTAGTTGGAAAGTGGTTTAACTCCCTGGAATTAAATTTAGACCACCTAGTTTGGAACAATAACCAAACAATTCCTCCAACATCAGCTTGTTCGCTCCCTTGCGACCCTGGGATGATAAAAAAACAACAAGTGAGTATAATTTTTTTAGTTAGTGAATTTAGAACATATGTTGATAAATTCGGAATGAAAACTTTTTGATGTTAGGATTGCTGACTAAAGAATTTCTTAGATAGGGGCGATTTAATATAGCTCGGTATTATCGATCTGATGATTTAGTGGGCAATTTCCAGCAGACGTTACAGGTCATTGTGAAACATCCACATCGTTCCTTATCTCTATGTATTCTAGAAATATGCTAAGTATAATGGAGGTAGCCATGTGCTCAGCGTCTGACTCAGCAAATGTCCTTTCTTAACTGAAAACTTGACAAAATTGATTTTTTTTAATAAATTTCAATCAAAGTAACTTCACCAAAGTTCGAACAAAATCGAGAGTGAAAACTTTAGGATTGCACATCGACACGTGTACAGTAAGGGTTGCCAACCTTTCCTATAATACGGAATTTCCTGTATTTGAGTAAAATGTTCCGTGTTCCGTATAAACATCATACGGGATGCCAGAAATCCCTTAATTCCTACTTGCTAACATAAACCAAAATTTCTTATAGATTAAAAAATTCTGTGAAAATTTGTCATCGTTTTTGTGTTTCAAAAGTTTCTTTACAATTTAATCGAAAAATGTGTCATAATGGAATTATTTTATTGTCTTAAGTTCTCAAAGTTTGATTGATATGTACAGGTGAACCAAAAGTCTGGAATCAAGCCGTTTTGTTGAATCCCTCTCTCACCCGTTCAATACAAGAGGTGCTGTGACGAAAATAATCACTGTTGAAAATAAAAGTGACGAGAAAGAATGGGTTTTGTGTACAAAAGTCTGTGTATAAATGGTGGATGAAAAGTGAAAATTCGAAATCTCGATATTCTCCGCCGTAATCTCTTCTAGTTCGTGAATTATTTCCGAAAATCTGAAAAGATCGTCGTTTTTAAATCTGGCTATTTTCAAACGGTCATATCTTCGGCACTGATTTCGATTTCGAAAATTCGAGCAGATCTAAACGAATGTCATCAAGGAGAATACACTGCGATACTTAACTCAAAAATTTTGATTTTTACCAAAATCGAAAAATCTCAGAATTTTTAACATGTGTTTATATTTTTTTCTATAGTTTTTTTAATTATTGTTGATCTAAATGTAACAAATACATTAATATTCCAAAATATTAATTATATTACAGTTTATTATTATTAATATATTCTCCTTAAACTTAAATTTTTAGAAAAGTTAGAATTATCAGTCTAAATAATTGACGTCACGTAATATTTATCCACCTCACTGGGACACAATATTCATCTGTCAAATTACTTTTCTCCATTTCAATATCTTGAACCATTTTCAATAAAATTTGATTTACTTTTTGTATATGCCTACGAAGACAGAGTACATTTTGTTTTTCATATAACATAATGAAACTATAGTTAGGGATGCCCATGTCCTCAATTGAGACAAGGAATACATATCTGAAACTAGCATTTCGATATTTCAAACGGGAATAACGCATGCGCGAAACAAAATTTTAATTTTTTTGTTTTTGTTATTCAACGTTTGTAATAGACCCACAAAATTCGATCGATGTCAAAACGTCTCAGGTTATCCAAGTGATATTCTAGAAGAGCGAAGGAGCGACATGAGCAAAACTAAAAGCGCTTCCTGCTTACACTCGTACTCCAAAATACGTTATAAAAATTAACTGTAGTTCTTACTAATCCGAAATTTTGTTGATCCGAAAAAGGATCGGTCTGAATTAGTCTTAATTGACGAGACTCTGCTGTAATTGTTGGCATTGTAATTTACTTTCCAATCTCAATATCTCAAAATTGGAAAACGATTTTTTATAAAAATTCTCAGTTAAGTACGTTTTATTTTTATGAAAATAATGTCGAGAGAATAGCAGTCTTTTTGTTAAGAAATTAGCACCATCTCAAGATTAATCGATTGCCACTTAGGCAATATTTGTTTTGAGCGGCAAAATGAAGGTTTCATTAAAAATCGGAAAACTGTATTAGCGAAACAGGTAAGGCGTCTATTTCTTGAGTTACCCATTTATGTCTTATTGTGGGTCGTGCAAGTGAAAAAAATCTTTTCACTTTCCGATTTGCATATGCGTAAGATATAATTGGAATTGGTAAAAGTTTATTTTGAGCGGAAAATTTCCAATACTTGCTTTTCGGTGAAATGGAATTTGAGAGGCTTTCAGTTGTTTCTTTGGCTCGATATTTGTTGTCTGGCTGTTAAATCGCTCAAAGCAATTTCAGAAAATGATATTTTATACTATAAATCATTTTTCCAGACCCGATCAAGTAGCGTGTAATTTTAATACGCACAGATCGCCAACCGAACCTTAAATATTGCGATTTCTTTTCTATTCACAGAAACGTCTTTTTAACTCAGTAAACTCTAAAAGTGGATTTTTTATAACAATTTTCTGAAATATTATGCAATACTACTCAAAACACAAGAGAGACAAAAGCAGATATAAATCACACTACTCTTGTATATCTTTTCGCATCCATTTTCTCTTAAGATTTAAGTTCACGTAGAACACAATGTTGTCCGTTTTCCCAGATGAATACAATGTGACATGAGCGATCTCCAGCTTTCAATTTTGCATTATGCAAGCTACTTTTCCAGTTCAGCCATTTAATACCACTGTCTTTCTTATTACACTATGCACAAACCACTCTCAGACATTGTTTATTGATAGAATAATACAAAAGTATACCGTACACCCACACTCTTGCTCCAAGAGGTCGTAATTTTAATCCCACTAATCATCAATTTACAATTAGATAATTCACAGTTTGTGATGCTTAGACAACTTAAACAACAACAGTAACACGTTAGATCACACAAATAATTAAGATATGAACAAATACTGTAAACGAAACATGACCCCCTCAATTTTTCTTTATTTATTAAGATCAATATATCTACAAATTTCGATTTGTGATGTAAATTTTCACTGTTTCGCACTTTTATTTTCGCTGGAAATGACCACCACTTTCTTGTCTTAAACGAGACACCCATATATATTGATGTTTTCAGATTCTAAGTTTCTTACCCCAATAGTATCCTTAAAGTGCTTTTTTGATACAACTTCTTTTTTAATCATAAATTTATTACGTAAAATAATTTCTGACAAAATTGAAAAAATTAATGTCAAACTTGTGTATAAAATTCTTAGCTAGAAACCTTTCAAAAACTGTCACACAGAGTTTTTAAATTTGCTAGATTTTTTCAAACAGAACCGTGTGGGTCATTCAGATTTTTAAAAAGTTATTTTTTGAGGAGTACACTGATAGCAATAACCTCGCATTTGGTCTAAAGAAGGGATGGCCAAAAACAACCGGTAATTTGTATAACAGGTATAATTTGTATAAAGTCACTAACCGATTAATAGGAGGTTATTTTTTTGTGTTTAATTAACCGGATAACCGAATAAAATATAAGAAAATAACCGGTTATTAACGATTCTTCAATTAGTTGGAAGTTGAGATGGCAGCGCTGAATTTGGCTAATAGCAGATTGACAGCATGGTTGTAGGTTGACTCCTGAACACATCAATTAGCTAGTGTTTCTTGGATTTTTGTATTTTTCGTAATGAATGTTATTTGTAATAAATAATATTTTCATAATAAAACTAAATTAATAGATAAAAATATTTTACCTATTTCTTTATTTGTTATGATAACCGGTTATTTAGCAACAAATAACCGGTTCACAACCGATTATTTTTTTCCCATCAGTTTTTTAATCAAGGTTGGGTTAGTTAATGGATTAACCGGTTAACCTATAACCGGTTATTTCCTCATAACCGCCCATGGTTAAATGAAGTTGAGCCATGTTTCGTTTACAGCGGTATATAAACTTATTCCAGTTTTTCGGTAACAAATTAGTAACATGAATAAAAATGTTTCATTTTCAGAGATAAAAGATATCTTCAACGCTGCGATGTTGAAATTATAAATAATGAACCTGTATAGGAATCGATATGATTCGTTATTTATTAGAGAATATTTAGATAATAATTTCAATTTATTTTTCCTATCGTGTCGTGCCTTAAAAATATATATTTATGTTCTTTAGGATAATATTTTCAGTTTTTGTCATAGCGAATAGTTAGTTAACATTCTATTAATCATCTGAAGCGACAAAATAAAAGAACCCGCTGCACATGACTCGCTCCAACAATAGAATTTCCTAAAGGAGACTAATTAAATAAACGAACAAACTGACCGTTTCGACAGTTTTGTTGGAACGACTCATTATTGTAAAGATTTTTCTTCGAAAATTTGGTTTTGTTTTATTTGAAAAAATATTTAAGTTGCATGGTATAAAGTTCGTAATATTATTTACCTTCTCACAATAAAGCAAATTTTCCTTTCTAAAATTTCATAATACGCCAACACCAATTACTACAGAAACAATAACTTCCATTTAAACAAAAGGAAGTCGTAATCTCTTTAAACTTTTCATTTCATTATTTAATCTTTTAAAAAATCAGGCTTTGAAGTAATTACATCCTAAAAATACTTGAAATAACTTTACTTTTATCTTAAAATTGAATAACGTAATAAAATATGTTCACTGTGGTCATTTACGCATACAGTTTTCAGAATTTGTGTAGGAGTAAGTAAAGAAAATTAAATTAATTAAAAATTTACATAATGCAGCATTACTAACCAAAATAACACTGAGGTTACAATTAACCCAGTATACGTATAAAATAGAGAATACGGTTTAAAGAAGCGTTATAATTTAACTGAAAAACAACATTGATTTTTTTCGTTTCATTGACTCTGGTATAAAAATTTGTTGTACACCAACAGTTGTACCTGTTCTTTACCTTTATTTTAAATCGCATCATATTTGAAAGCGTCAGTTCGATATTTTAAACCATTTTTGAGAAAATTCGATCTTTGATGGCTAATCGCGCATACGTGGATAGCGAAAACTCAAAATTTCTCATACAGCATCCATTCGGTTCGACGACGAAATTAAAAAAGGTGACGATGTTACCTTGAATTATATTACCCAGGGAGGTGGATCGGACATAAGATTTATCGAGCGGCCAACACGATCTCCCAACATGACACCTCTTGAGTCTTCGTTATTGGACATTCTAAAGAATGAAATTTATGTAACACGGAATCATTAGATGTCTTGAAACTAAAAGTAATCGACGCATGTAAATGAATAATTCCTAAATCATTACATAATGTTCGTCAGGTTTTTACTATTTATTTATGCTTTTGTGTAAAACAGACATATTGGTCATTTAATGAAATTAATTCCATTCTGAATTGTTATTTATTTTTTTATGTTATTAATCTCAAAATTATTTACTCAGAAACCAATCGTTAAAATATTTTTTCTAATTTGCTGTTTTCAACACATTAATAACGAATGCGTTAATAAACCATTAACAAATCCAAAATCTAAAAACTTTTTCTCGAAACACCATTTTTCAAAATGACGACATTGTTTTTCGTATTTATTCTGTAATTTTACCGGCAGCAAATTTACTGTGGTATTCTCAGCTATTTGCCGTATTTCTGGCAGAGTGCAAAACATTTCTGAATAATTCATCTTTAATTGCAATTTCACTTGCGAAAAATGACAATTATGTTTAGTCTACTTGATTCAAATTTAAAATTTTACTTTAAATGTCAATTTTGAAAAAAATGTCACCAACTGTCACAAAATTCCCTAAATTACCAAAATTGACTTTATTTGTAAAAAAATGCATTTAATATTCAAATCAGAAAAAGTAGCATAAAA
>QDEB01099335.1:0-14703 GCA_004193795.1 Asbolus verrucosus | reverse complement strand
ACTGATCGGTATTTTCGATTACAACTTTCAATTACTCAAATATTAGCAATATTCTACACATTTTACCTAAATTTCAGCACAATCGGCCTACATGTCGCGATGTTTTTGTCACTCAGTATATAACTGCACTGTTGAACCGTGCAGTTAGTTTTCTCTTCAATACAGAAATAAACAAAATCTATAGGCATCTCTGTTGGTTTTAAACTTGTATTTTAAAAATTTGACAAAATTACATTCAATACGAATAACTTTCATCACGATATTTTTGGAAAACTAGTCAGAAAAACAATTTAGAACAATTACTTGTTCATTCGTTCCAAATTTTACAGGACGTTTCTCGATTCTTCCCACCGAAAATATAATATACTATATAAAGATAGCGAACAGCAGCAACTTCGATAGCGTTTGTTTTCGGGCCAATTTAGATGAATTTTTGAACTTTGTTTTTTACGACCACGTTATCGGACCTGAAGTTCGACGTAATTTTTCCGGTTGCTGGGCAAACCAAGTCGTTCGGCAAGAAATTCTGACGCGTTCTAAACGAAGAAAATGACACAAAACCACGCGGCGAGCGGTCTCAATTCGGTTTTGCGAGCGATCGCCGGTCTAGTTCGTGGAAGGAGCTCGCATCAATCAGAGAGGGTGGCAGGGAGGTTCAAAGGACACTATCATCGGACAAAACACTCACATAAGAAATCCAGACGAGGAACGGCTTTAGCAGCACCGGCTCCAGCAAAATCACCAACCAACAAACAAACGAAGCACGCAATCCTGAAGTGTCAATCCGGTGTTGGGGCGAAAAAAAAAAATTTTTATCCGAAAAACTTCACACCGGCAGAGTGCGTTCGTCTCCGTTTCGGCTCGAACGGAACAGAGAAAACTCAAACGGAAAAAAAACAAAGAAACCCAAGCGTCGTGAACGGCGAGGTCTGAACTCCCGGCTCCCGTGTCCTGGACGTCGTCGGGACGCACTCGGATCTTTCGGTCACTGCGATGAACGTTTCGGACACCTGGCGAAGACGTGTCGTGGCATTAACGACGGCACGCGACCTTCCGGATGGGAGACTGTTTGCAGTTTTTTTTTCCTTATACAATGTACGTAGATCCTTGACGATAACGTGGTGTACAGTATACAGTGTGTTTCGGTGTGTGTGTGCGTCTCTCGAAACTGACACACAGACTGGTTCTGAGAAAGCGTCGCGGGCAAGCTAAGCGGTCAGGCGATAGCGAGGGACTGCTCGCCTGCCGGTCGCGACATGAGCGTCGCGTTTTCGCGTTCGGCGACGGCGCAGGCGTCGCAGGGGGAGGACGACGGGGGGAGGACGCCGGGGGGCGAGTTGCGCAATTCCCGCAACCCCCCCATGCCGCCGCGACTAATTACGAGGGGCCCTGCCGGACCGCCGCCGCGGCCAAGTCCATCGGAGACGGGATTTTTTTCTGACGCACACGACGCCGCCGCCGCCGCCGATCACGATGAGATTTCCCGATTACGACGCCGCCCACGAAACCACCCTCACCTGGGCCGACGTTACGTAAGCACGCGGAGATCGCGAAGGACAAAAGCGGCGGAATATTGCCCCCATCACGTCGCGGGCAAAAAGTGGAGGGACGCGGGGCGGTTTTATCAAAATATTTTTCGGGGGCGGCGATCCTGCATAATTTCTTCTCCTCTTTTTACCCTTTGACGTATGATCGAATTACAACCCATGTATTTTATTGATTCAGGAACGGACCTTTTATGCGCCATCGCCCATAAATATTACAACCTGGAATTTTAAACGCATTATCGCAGCTTATCGAAGGTCCGTTGACTTTGTGGGGCCTGGTTAATTTTATTGTCGCCGATTTTGGCACTAATGTCAGCAATTTTATGGTATTCCTTTAATGTACTGTCCGAAAAAAGACCTGCATGCAGTCCATATGCGTCAATACTTTGGCAGAGTTAAACAGGAAAAAAAAGTCTTTTATATAAACTTTTTCTCTAAGACATCTCCCAAGACAATCTTTTATTTGTAGAATAAATGGTAAAANNTGACAAATTATGTTAATAATACTTCAAAGGGGTGGTTTCAGTGGGTGAGATATAGAGGTTTACCTCTATTTGTATTGGTTAACCTTCTCTTAGACATGAACACTAAAATGTACCTTCTTACTGCACATCAAATTTTTCAAGAAAAAAATGAAGTTCCATAAAATATTTCAAGCAAGATGTAAAGTCGAAAATCGGTTTCATCCTCATAAAATATTGTTAAAATTAAATCCTTCCACGGAGATACTAAACATTTACAAGTCAAATCATTTTTCCTCCTAAACTAAAATGAAAAAAGATACATAATAGTGTTGTAATGATGTGAAAAATCTGTTTTCGATAGTGTTTATATCTACATTTATTTAAGAACCATACATGATGACATTTTAAGAAAAGCAAAAAACACTTAAAAGTTAATTTAGTAATGTGTATAGTGAAGATCAGAATTACTGCTTTAGTATTTTTCAAAAATTTGTTTGATTATTCGAAACTCACTAGTAATTAAAGAAAAAAAATTGAAGACACCTACATTTAGGGAACATCAACAACATTAAACACTGCGGTTTTATAGCACTTGTACACGAGTATACCAATCATTGAGTGTTTTATGTTTACAAAATTAACAGAAATTAATTATTAAAATCATTATTTGTATTTAAAGGAGTATCAGACAATCCCAATAGAAACTGCCTGTTTTCCCAGCGTTTCTGTTGGAACTCGTTGTCGATGCAGTTATTTATGATGGGATAAAACGCAGATTACAAATTAATGTAATTATTTTTACATTTGTTCTGTTTGACATCGCTCCATTTTTTCATCAATGATTAAATACAACCACCTGAAACAATACAAATTTTGATAATTTGTGTCTCGTTTATTTCTAACTGTACATATAATTTTTTGGATAGAATGTAGATCTCAAATGAAAATGAAAAATTAACTCGCAACTTGCTCTTATTCAATTTAAAACTAAAAACTCTAACTTCATCTACATGAGTCAGTAGAGTATTAGTCTTATCAAAGTTATTATGTCATAAATCCAAAGAAAACGATAAACACAAAATATAATAAATGGTTGTTAAATCAGTGATTAATACTTCCAATTCTTCCATGAAATTATTTAGCGATATTTCGGTCCTTTACGGAGAGTTTGATCACATAATATCATACTTTAGCTTATTTTATTTAGTCCCAATTCCAAAATTATGCTGAAACTATGCATATTCGTATAGTAGTCCCATTTAAAAGAAGTGTGTTCCTATTGCCTACCCCAGAAAAAACATTAAAAAATGAATGAATAATCTAATTTTAAAATTCAGTTTTAAGCTAACTATATAACCACTACATCTGCCTATTTTTTTTTCCAAAATTAGTGGAAGGTCGGAAATTGGAAAAAATACAATGCTAACGCTACAGAATATTTATCATTTTCAAAACAAACTTTGGGAAAAATATTGAAATAGTAAACATTTTTTGGTTCAACTGTTCTGCTGCACTAGAACCTTGAACTAAAAGTACCATTCTCCAATATTGTCTTTCAAAAATAATGTTGCTTGTTAACTGGGAGCAACAACAGTAAAAAGGTCAACATTTTTTACTGTGTGGTGTTAATGATTACTCCAGTAACTGTTTATGAGTAAACTGTATGTGTATTTTTTAAAATTTCTCTTTGTTTCTTTAACAAAACCCTTGCCAATAGCACTCAAATTTTGTTTTAAGATTTGTGGAACACTCTTTTGCAGATACAAGAAAAATCATACAATGTAAACTGTCTTTTAGATATAAACCAAAATGTTGCGCACAAGAAATAAAATAAACTGTAACTCAAAATAGCGATTCAAAAAGATTATCATCTCTAATTATTTGAACTAAAATTTGTGCAAATTTAATTCTTATATAATTTTACTTGTATTTCTCCAAATGTTGTGTTTTTAAAAATTTTCTGATTACTTCACTCAACTTACGTAATACTATGTAGTAAGTACCCTGCATGAGGTACGAGTATAAGCACTGACATTAAAAATACTGTCTTGATTTTTCAAAATCAACCGCAATCTTAGTTTTCACTTTTTACAACATTTACACCTAAAACAAATGTTTCAAATATTCCTTCTAGCAACAAAACACGTGTTTAACTGCAGGTATACCTCAAGGTTCAACTGTGAATCCTCTGTTTTTACAGTGACCTTTAAATTAACTGAACCTGTAAAGTGCAACAGCTTTTGCAGATGATTTATATCGGCAATATGTTTTCACTGAAAATTAATAACTGAGAATCTAACAATATTAATTACGAGCTACATGAACTACATCCATTCCCGTCTGGCACAAATTTTTCCGAGCGATAACCATTTGCAGAGAATACTAATCTTCAACAATTAAAAAGAAGTTAATTGGCGAAGACGGAAATGTATTTATTGGTGGTCACTTAGTATCATTGTCATCGTTAATCTGCCGCTTTTTAACTTTGTAAGTTTCACTATATTTAAATATCTCAACGTTAAAGCGGATTAAATCTGTGACAGTAATGGATTTAAAGCAAGGACATAAGACGGAAAAGGGACAAATTTTTATATATTTTTTTAATTGGCTTCGCGGCAGAAAATTGCGAACCCTCAAACCACTTCCTCCACTTCCTCGCTGCACTTAATTTATTAAATTTATTTTTACTCGTTCCATCAGGAATTCCGAGAAAAAGAATGTTGCCAAATATAGGAATTTAGCACCGCGACAACTTCAAACAGAAACGAGAATAACGAAATGCTGGCTTAAAAAGATACATATTCATAAATTGAATCCTCAAAACTCATCTTTAAATCTGCCGCTGCGTGCATTTCCAAATGGCCGTTTCTTCTGTGTTCTGTGTTAAACATGTCATTAACATGTCCGTCTTTTCATGCCCTTTAACTACATAATTACCACCATTAAACCAATCACAGCAACAGTGACACGATCGTTTGTTTTACCGTAAACATATTAACGTATTAACTAAAGACAATCGTAACTTTTCATTTTGACATTAATTTTTGCACTTTCATTTTTCGGTGAGCCCGAGTAATTTAGTTTAACTACAGGTACTTTCTTTGGAAGGCGCTTGCTTTACGACACGACAGTTAAAACAAGTTACGGCATAAAAGGGTTCAAAAAATTATGTCCTCTCTCTTTGAAATATTAACTAGGCACTTCACAAATTATTAACCATTCTTCAGACTTCCGAATGTACTTACACACAAAGCCTACAAAAACTAATTGCAAACTCAATTTTTAACATAAATCTGGTTTTGACTCTGTTTTGATGATCTTTGCTGGTTTATCATTTCCATGACGTCCTGAAAGGCATTGTGGTTCACCTTTTTTATTTTTCCTAACAATTATTAAAATGCGTGTCTTTTACTTTTCCGGTGCCAACTGAACGGAAGTTTATCTCGATGTTTATATTATCCACGATTTTTTTGAAAATTATCCAGAAATACCTACAGATGCCCAGTAAAATTTTGGGTTTTTATTAAAAAAAATCGAAATTACTTCGTTGTCTTGTGGATAAGTAATTTCATTTTTTTTTAATGAAGGAGCCTACGTCCAGACTTCAACTTGAGTGTTGATGACGATGATATGATTGAATTTGATTTCAATTAAGAAAAATATCACCATTTTGGTTCTTCGCCATGGCGGAATGTTAAGAATGTTAATTTTAATGTTCTGAGATGTTTTTCTAACACTTGACTGTATTTTAAACTTCATTCAAAAAAAGAAAATGATCTACTTTTCCCGTTGTTCGGTAATAAAATTAATTCCATTTTACCAATTGGATAAAACTAACAATCCGGCAATGACATATTTTCCAAAGTGAAATAATAACATATTTTAATGGCAATAAGTTAAAAGCAAAAATAACTTAAAAGATCCTCGAAATTGATTGCCATTCTCGATTTTACTGCCCGAGAGTAACGTGAGCAACTAATTTATAATCCAATTCCCATTTTATATGTAACATTTGCTAATTTTTATTACTCTTTCCAGTTATGCGATAATAAACTCACAGTTATAAATATTCACTTCTTGGTGCTTGTGACAACATTTTCTTTATTTTTAAGTTTACATGAAGCATAACAGGATTTTTCCTACTATCCTGACAATCTAAGAAAAATATATCAGTAATTGTGGCTATATTAATTCAGGCATTTCAAATAAAATAATCATTTGTCAAGTCGATATTAAAACAACGGGTAGAGTTTAAGAAATACAAGAAAATAAATAAATATTTAAATTATATCATAAATCAAACACGTTTTAAATTCATCCTCGTTGTTTTATGAATACGACCCAGTAAATGCCGACTTGTTTTAGAATACAACATTCAACCAATAAAATCGCAGAGGGTTAAGACTTATCTTAAACCTTGTCTTTCCTCCGATTCCCTTCCAATACATGTTCACCTTGATAAAAAATATTCGGACAAGTGACATTATCAATCAGAATTAACATATTGTATTGTTGGTGTCTGATATGCACAATCCACTCTCTCTGCTACGAAAATTATCACATTAAATAATATTATGTGGCGGATATAAATTCAAATTTTATATCGAACAACTGCTCTTTCCACAAATCCAGCAGTATTACAAAAATAAAAATTTTAAAAGATCATGATGTAACCGAATATTTTGCACCTCATGAATAATAACGCCCTCACGACTTCTTGGTGTTTCCTGGGAAAGTAGACTTTGCAAATGCAAGTTTGGTCAATAAATGGAGGAAAGCGTCTTAAAAACTAGATTTACCTGTGTAGAGAGGTGACGACGTAAATTAAGTCGATTGATGTCCCTTACCTGAAAAAAAAAACAACATTATTCTAAATGCATACTTAAGTTAATTACTGCATGGCATACAAATGGCAACATTGCCATTAATTAAACTGTTATGGCAACCGCAAATTTCGTCCAAAGACACGCTTAGGCTACCTCAGCTTCTGCAGCCCAAATATATGGCTCGTTTAAAATCAGATAAATCATTTTTATCAGATTAGCAATTAACATGAAACTTAAGGCAACCGTAACACTATATGAATCATTTTTTACCGGCGGAAAGCATAATACCAAGGTAATTTTTAAGTAAACAATATTATTAAGCAATGCCGCAACGTACCCGGTCATTATGACTACATTAACGCCCACACGTTTTTTTAATGAGGCAATTCAGTGTTGTACAAAATCAATTGATTATTATTGTTACAGACAGCATCTTTACACACGTTATAAATGTCAATGTGATATTAGTGATAATGTACGCAGGAGAAAAACCAACCGGCAATGCTGCATTCTTATAAAACTTTCAAACAAACTGATGTAATTATCTGTCGGAGCTTTTACATGTCCGAGCTGATATTTAAAGCTACCACCATCGTATTAATAATTATTTAGCCATTCATCCCGCGGGCGCTGTCAATATAAAATCGATTCGAAGCTGAGAATTAATTAATAGTCATAAAGCTTTCTAAATCAGTCTGCTATTTTAACTGAATAAATTTAAATAAGCGGAGGAAGGTGATAACAAATTCGCTCCGCACTCTTCTTCCTTGAACTTTCGAGAATAATGGAAACTTTCTATGTATTTTTCGCTCCTCAATTTTTCTCCAAACATAAAGTGCATGGCCTTCCTTCAATAAAACATATTCAGATACAGAGGATGAATTTCAAGTTGCTCTATTATTTTTGGCATTGTTTCCACATTTCGTGTCGAAACACAATTTTTTCTGAGGCTATCGACTTCGGTATTCCTATAATTAAATACCCACGATGTATTTAAATATTTTATTATCGAAATTTAAGACAGTGACGCAGTAATCACGCAAGAGGTGGATTACTAAACTTATTACAACAGCTTTTGATTAATCGAACATTGAACGTTTATCTGTTACCTTTACGACAAAATTTTTTAAAGAACTTAAACCGCATAGTTTAAACCACAAATGGTAAGTATTCTGGCATTTTTTCAAACACACAACTGGGTCAAAATATTTCACAACGTCACCAGTAACGAAGTAGATGTATAATGTATTCACAACAGGTTGACCGACGAACACCCTTCTATATCCATCGTCAAAAGGTCGATTGTATTTACTCATTTTTTATTTATGACATTTTTCAAATTGCAAATTTGCGTTCATCGTTATAAAAGTCGGATGCTCGCAAAAAAATCAACAAAAACAATTAATCAATAATAACGGTTTTTGACACTGCATCCAATTTTGTTTTCTGCTATTATTGTTTTCCAGTTTATTGCACAATTTAGGGAAGCCCAATACTTTATTTCACTCTCTTTCTCACTTGTTTTTGACTTGTTACTCCCTTACAGCACCGCTCAACGCCAAAGTATTTCATTTTAAATTTTAGTATTAACATGAATGACGTCACAATATTTCAACCTCATTGTACAGCTGAAAAATACCATTGAGTTACATGTATTTGTAATTTATATTGTAAATTTCAAAATTAATTAAATTACAAATCGAAATCGAAACTGTCCATTGCCTGGTCCTTGTAATATTCCAGAATTAATGCAACCAGACAGCATACATTAACACGTAATTAACAACAATTCAGCAAATGTTTTATAGCAATAAGACATAATTTATACAATGGGTGAGAACTTCAAGTTATGCTAAATGCATCGATAAAAATCTCCTTAATAGTGATGTGTTGGTTGTATCATGTTCTTTCTGAAGGAGTTAGCAACATGACTGGCGAAAAATATTTACGATTTTTTGTCCAAGCTACCATCGAGAATTTGGTATAGATAATGCTGTCGCCAAGAATTTGGATAATTCAAATATAATATAAAAAATATGACTACTACTTTATTACATTAAATACTACTGTGTTATTTATATTACCAGAATTTAGTATTTAATACCATTTACTATATTAATTTGATAATTTGACAAACAATAGGCCATTGTTCCCATTATACGAAAATGTCTATTCATCTAAAATACTCAAGTGTCTTGTCTATGTATATTCTATGAATACTTTGATGATTCACGAAGTCATTCAAACTTAATTTTTCTGATTTTTTTCTCAAGGATTACTTCAGGTGAAATGAGTTTCTGAAAGTACCAGCAATATGAATCGTGGAAACAAAAAAACAAAATCTGTAACTGTTTGTAGTCTTATAAATTTAAATTCCACTTTTTGACGTTTTCTTTTAACTTCAACGTTAAAATTATTACTTTTTGAGTTCCAAAAATTACAGCAAGGAAACATCTCTAGTCGACAGACGCTTCGCTTTCTCCTTCCTATCTAAAATATGCTTAAAATCAAAACGGTCAAAAAGAGTACTACCAGATGGTACTACAGTAAACGCGGAAAAAATACTCTGACCAAAGTGTTTCATTGCCAAAATAACATGTGGGTCGTGCTGCTAATGAAAAATGATGTTTTGAATGGTTGACTCACTTTAAACACTTCTTGGATAACAACAAATTTTCTCGAAAAATTCTTCACGACTTCCATTAATCCGGTGGGAGTTCAATTATTTTTGAACAATAACAGTTTATAGTATCCCACATCGTGTTTATATCTATCCAAGTCCTGAATTATTCTATCGATCAAATTATATTTCCACTATTGTTTATCCATTGCTGACTAAGCGAAATGAATAATTTATAAAATAACGCGATCGTTAACAATTTATTCGTACATTAAAGTACCATGATTTCCTTTGAGGGATATTCGCTTAAAGTTTCGTTGCATAATGTCGACTTAACTTTTTCCACCCGTGGATGTATTTGTAAGATAGTTAAATGGAATGCGTGTTTATATCTATTCCTGTTATCTCTCTGAGCTTTTCCTCTATAAATATCGTTATCTTCTTCGCAAAACCATTTACTTATGGAAATCGCTCTTATCGCATATCTTAGCAGGGAAGTCCGCCGTCACTTTTGTCATCTATTTGACATTTTAAACACATTTTTACCAAAGCAATAGCACAGACGCAACTCGCGCAATTGCATAATCTGGACGATTCACGTAATGAGACAATGAGAATTTATTTTTCACAAGAGCTGCTGATCGAGTGAGGGTCGACGGCAAACAAAGCTAATCAGGCGAGCCCCTTCCTTCGAATGGAAAAGTTGACAAAGAATTTAAAAGGGAAGTTTTCCTTTGGAGTTCATATACAGTCAAGTGGCCGTTTCTGATACATGCTTTGTGCCGGGCTCCGGAGGTAGCGAAAGGAAACACTTCGTGAACAAGCACGGGGAAACTCTGCGGAGTTTTTTGTTCTAGTGCAACAAGTAAGCCATTGTTGAGTATCCTGCACACATTTTCTAAACCAAAACAATACGTTAAAAGAGTACAGTTTTTTGCAAAAATTCCGGACGGCTTCAGGTGGAAAGCGACTGGATTATTTTCCGCTTCTAATGAAACGTTTTAATTGAAAAAGCTCTACTGAGACTTTTTGGATAACGAAAGCTCTTTGCGAAACGGATCCTGATGTTTGAAACGGCGATACTTACGACTGTACAAACTGAATTACTTTCCTGGGTAACCTCGCATCCGCTTTATTTACAAGTGTAAAAATAGAACCGAAAAGCAAACAATTTTTTCACCGACAATTCCGATCACATATTTACATGCAGATACTGGAACAGTGGTTCCCAACCGGAGGTGCCAGCTACTTGAAGTATTTTCGGAAACACATGGACTTCCAGAGTTCGGTGGCGGTAAAAAAAAGTGGGAAAATGAAACATGTTTCCGCGTGATATTTTCACAATTTTCAGTCGCGGAAAGTGAGGAACTGCGACTTCTGCACTTTTTAAAGTCAGACATTCAATCACATTTGTTGTTGAGTTATATTGTAATTGTTCTAAAAATGGTAAACAATGATCAATAACAACAGAGATAATAATATTATTAATGAATTTTAATGATACATAA
This sequence comes from Asbolus verrucosus, assembly GCA_004193795.1. Taxonomy (NCBI): domain Eukaryota; kingdom Metazoa; phylum Arthropoda; class Insecta; order Coleoptera; family Tenebrionidae; genus Asbolus; species Asbolus verrucosus. The sequence continues at coordinate 3,738 of QDEB01099335.1, read as the reverse complement.
TAAAAAGCTGGCGTCAAACCGAAGCTGAATTAATAATTCATTATGGCGCGAAAGATTGGTATAAATATGACTGTTATACCTGTTTATGTTTTCTGAAACAGATATATTACCCAATTCCAAAAAGGGAAATTAAAAAATACAGAATTATTTCAACCCAGAGGCCTGGTAGAGTGGTAAAAGTGTCATGTTCCCTTTTAAGAATTTCACACCAATCTACAACCAACAGTGGTGCAGTTGTTTGAGTTCACAGAGAAATCTCCGAATTTAACCATTTAGGATTTTATTCCCTGGGGTAATTAAAAATCCTATCATTCTATGTGCCAATCAATTTTTTGGTTCATCATTCGTATCTTAGTCTATTCGCTATAATACACATTGTAGCAATGGGAATAACTGGGAAAAATTGTAAAATTGCCAAGAATAAATTAAAGTCTGTCATCCTTATATCCACATAATTACGGTGCGTTGTATATACAAGGCTTTCTAATGTACATACTATATATAGTTATTATTATTTATTATTTTTACTGGAAAATAATACTTGTAGGTATTCTCTTCATTACATATGTAATCCTAAGAAATTTTGGAAAGAGGTTTAGGATCGACAAACCTTTCACATCGAAATTTCTGTTCTGACTTTGATATCGATCATATGTGTAACTTCTGAAACAAGTTAGCTTCGAAAAATTAACCTTTGAATATAGCATACTTTTAACTCGAAGTTTTCAAAGCCTTTAAACGTGATGAGCAGGCATACCAGAGCTGGAAAATTTTGATGATTTGAGTACACATGAAAGAGTAACTAAAAAGCTGCTATCACTGACTTGGAGATGTACCCACTTTAATCCAAAAAAATACAATTTTCCAATTTTATTCAATAAAAAACAAGACGAATAACCTGCATTAATAAACAACATAAAATAATTATTTGAAACTTACAAATCCTAGCTTTTCGCAAAAAAAAATAAGGCTAATAATAATCACTTTCAAAGAATATGATTTATCTTTCTTGAAGACTCAACTCATGCGTTTTTAATAAATTTCGTACAATTTTCCCGGAACAACACCCTTAGTCCCTTTTAAATTTATTTGGTAGTACATTCCAATTTTTTTCAAACATGTTTAATTTGATTTTATCCGACGACAGCTGAAGAAATATTAGATTTAACCTTTCAAATCCTGGTAGATCAATATTATTATTTTGAACGCCATGAACTCGAAACTAATAATAAAATTACAGTAACTTACAAAGTGGTTCATTGCACAGTTTGAAGGTTTTAATTCTTGCAGTAATTTATCGGGTGTTCATTTAAAAAGTGCATCAAGTCGCTTTTGACTTTTTGATAGACAAAGATGTCGCAAAAAAGGGATGTCAAATTTGTCAATTATTGTCATTTTCTGTTCATATTAATAAAAGCTTCGCATCCTCTATTTAGTTACATTGGTGNNAGCTGTGGACATACCTCATTTTATTCAATTGTTTTCAAAGGCGACTTGATGCACTTTTTAAATGAACACCCGTTACATGTTCGACACTCTGATGGCAAAAAAATGACTAATTTTTGGCGTTTCAGTTTTAATTACCCTTATAATTAACTTTTGAGTTGAACCATTCCTACGTCATCTTTCGATAACCTTGATTCATAACTCTTTCACTTTCTGAAGCATATAGTTAGAAAATGGCTACATTGTAAATGGGAGTGTTTAAATACAAAATTTTGCTATAATGCGAATACTAAATATAACAGTCGCTTTGTGTTTTGTATTGTTTAGAAAAGCTGAGGGATACCCAGCCGTGCAAAACACGCCCGAAAGATACACGAAGGTGAGAAAAAACGTTAACAAAGAGTAGAGCAGACGGCGACGTTGGAGTGTGTGACGAAATGATATTTTATGTCATAATTTGAATACTTTCCCCATACGAAAAGCATTACACAAACGAATCGCGTAATAAATTTAACTCCAGTCTGGTGGACACTGAGCGCATGACGATTGAACAAAGTCAATTAAGTTAACTCTGTTTTCAAAAGCATCCTCACAGACAATCACAAAAAGTTAAATTAGTTGGACAAGGAAAGGCATTACTTTCCGGGATGCCCCGGACTTCACGGCCACTTCCGTTTTCACCTGAACACAGAGGCAACTTGTTAACTGCTACGGCCAACGATGCATAAATGACGTAAGGACACGTCATGTACGTATGTTTGCACACCACGGCGCAATTAATGCCACTACCATTAATATTCCCGCGCAAATCCCATTGATTTATAACGTATATTCGCCCACAGGCTGATTCCAATCGTCCGCGTTTTTCGTTTAAATGCAAAACAATGCCATTCTTTCCGAACCGAGCCGTGATCATAAATAGGACTTGTCACGAGCTTATCCGCGCCACTAATAGTGGCGGTCTCGGAATATAACCGGTGCTAATTAGCAAGTTTCTCCGGACATATATAACCTAAAAGCTTCAAGCTGTACAGCAAACAAAGACCTAGGGGTTTGGATTGCAAAAATCTCTTCGCGCCAGCTTATTGTCGAATAAATTCGCGACAAACCACCATAGACCCTCGCCAGATAGATTCCACGATTCAACGATTCAAATCGATTCATAAAACAACGCTATTATGGGAACAATAATGCCATTCTAAAGGGGATCGTCAACCTGGATAAATTTGCCGCTAATTTAGTTTCCCTTGTGATGTGATATTGTTTCGCTCTAAACAGTCATTAATTATTCTATACTTTTGTCACTGCCTTATGGTACAACAGTTATCGTACCATTCTGCAGTGTATGGTTTGGCATGACACAATGCAAACACAGACATTTCATTTATTTCAACACTAAAACTGACGATTCCACCTTTTTCTGAAAGACGCAGCTGACCTTGCAACCACAATTACACTAAAATAGTATCTCAAATTCACAGCTGTAAGTTTCTTGTTACAATGACGAAGCAGCAATAACTGCAACTTACTTGTACAAATGATAACCTTTTTGCCTCGCACGGTCTTGTAAATTACATTTGTCGGTAACCATCTGTGTTCAATTGCAACTACATTTTCTGTCTTGGCAAATCGATCAAAAACAAATGCAAATTTAGTGATTCAAAATTTAATTGTTCGCCATTTTTACACCTACCTTAATAACAATGTAAACGTAAACCCACAGGTTTCATAAATCAATAATACCTCCCGCAGCGTTATAATTCAGACCAAGTTATGCAAAAAGCGAGACATAACTTGAAAAATGTTAATCGATTTGGAGTTGGTAAAAGAATTTTACAAATTGTGTAATTAGATAAGAAGAAAAACCTATGCTTTACTTTCACAATAGCTTTTGGTTAAATGTGACCCGAGAGATTAGGCCCTTTGTTATTCAAGCACTAATTTTTATCGGCACAGAAACCACAACACTACTTGTCGTTTCTTCATACTATTTTCAAATTCTCTCACCTCGATTTCATTATTAAACCATCAGCAACTTTACAAAGTGTATTAAAATTTCAGAACATAAGCTGAGCAAAAAATGTCCAGCAGCAAACGATGGTCTGTACAATAAAAATGAAAAAACTTCAGATTAACTAACGGATCGTTCAAGTCTGCTCAAGTTAATTTGTTCCAGTTAAGTTGTAAACCCTTCTTACTTTGATAATGACCACTTTATAGTGTGACAAGAATGCATTAAGTTGTCGGCCATGACAATGATATACTAGGAAAACTATTAAATTTTCATGCCCC
>QDEB01099317.1:0-12506 GCA_004193795.1 Asbolus verrucosus | reverse complement strand
ATGTAATTAAGTAAATAATTTACAGAACATGTGATAATTACTAATAAAATTAATTAATTGTTAATGCAGGCATTTTTAAATATAGTACAGGATCATTAAGATTTACTTTTGAAAGCACCAATGATAATGCAAGTGAAAAATTTTAATTAAGTAGTGACCTAATTATCGTTCATCAGCTATTAAGGGTTCACTTTGGTTACAACGTAAAGAACTGGTCGTTTGATAGTCATAATTTATACACATCAGTTGCATTTTTAATGAGTAGCTATCGTCCACTTTTAATGAGATGATTTTTTTATTTAAAAAGAAGTGAATAATTTTTTAAAATAATTAAACAAACTTTTGGATTGATTTTCAGAATTTCGAGGAACATAAATTTTTAGTTGATATTTATACCAAATTGTAAAAAAATTATGTGGCTATTGAACCGACCTGTTATTTTAATTTGATTATTAAAAAAAGTTATAGTTAGACAATACATTTTACGACCAACTTACAGAATGTAGTCAGCAAGTTATTTATTAATATGTAATTTAGTAATTTCACACTAGCGGAAGGTAGATAAGACCCCCTTAAAGCTGGATCCTTTTATGGGTAAACAAGTACACTGACAAATAAGACAGGAGTTTGTTTTTTAAAGCGTATTTGCGAACATTTCAATTTAAAAAATTTAATTTTTTGAAACAGTTTAGATGACCATTTGTAATAAAAGAAACCAATTTTTTTAATCACATTAATTTATTTTTTCTTTTAACACCAAGTTTATATTAATGAAATTAGAACTTTTGAAAGAACTTTGCTTATAAAATAGCATTGTGGTTATCATTTGAACAGTTAGGCCGTAAAAAATTCAAAATGAAAGTAATCAATCAAAAGCTAAATATCACTAATTAATAAGTCTGTGAAATTCTAATATGTTTTTTTGTGTTTTCTACAATCTGTAATGTGCAATAGCTATATTCACAATTTTAAAATTTGAACTCAAATTGTAAAACAAGGTAATTGATATTCTTTGCTATGAATACATCTCCCAGGTGAGATAAATTAGCTGGGAGTTTAGCTCTTAACTCTTAATCGATGATGTGTTTTTTTCTGTGACTTTATAAATATATATTTACTTCAATTATTAGGACTTTATTTATTCTCCCAAAGTAAATACTCGAGGAAATCACGTATAAAACATAAAAATGAAACGTTAAAATTTTCTCGTAAATAGATGTCATATAGAGAATAAAACGCTGGAATTAACAAAAAAGATCTGTTTGGTTTAAAAAAAAATATCAAAAAATTATTATTGTAATTTATTCGAATATAATTACTTAAGTGAACAATGTTTAAACTGTATTACACACTGTTATTACTATCGTTTCAACTCACCACCACTCGGCACGGCCATCAGGCCGGATAACCACATATCATCACAGATATTGCTATTAAGTGATGATAAACTTTTAATCCAATGTAATTGCCGCCGTTTCGCCGCACTATAATTATGGTGACGTAGTTCAGCCCTAGTGTGATCAATTGTTAAGAAATTTGAAAATTGAATTTTTTTTTCTAGATTCCGTAAATTTTTAATTGAAACAAAAAGTTCTAAATATTTGTCAATTTTTGTGTTGTAGATCCGTAAGAGGCTGTGTGAATTTGACACAGCAATATCTAAATGATATACCCGTCGGTTTTGTCTATCAAATGGTATCAGACCTATTAAATACAGTTTATACTTATCGTTTTCCAAATAACTACTAGATGTGTATTGACAGTACAGTTTATGTATTAAATCATATTTTAAAGCCGCTTGTTAATGAATAATTTTAACAAACTGATCATGTCTTTTTTTTCGTATTCGGTTTGCGCCGAAACAGAATAAAATGAAATCATGTGTTGAATTGTCACTGATCCTGCCTTGGAAATCCCACATATAATATCATCAGTAATCCAGTTGTCATTAAATATATATTTTTAATTTTTGGTATTAATCACTGTCTTGGGTAGCAATAATAAATCCTTTGGTTTCCGGATGTATATTAGATCTTTTTAACCACGTGTGTGACTATTATCAATTTCTGGTTGTTCAGTTCATAGAAAAATCTTCCATGCAGAAACTTTCCTTTTATATTTAGGATTGTATCATTAACGTCAATTTTTAAAGGATTAGAACCCACCGAATTACTTACAATGTACCATGAAAACAGCTGATTTGTAATAAGAACGTAAAAACGAAATAAAATTGAGGAACGAATGTAACTAAATAGAGGACGCGGAAGCTTTTTATTAATATGAATAGACATATTTGAAATTCTGACATAAGAGAGCACATCTTGCGGCATCTTTGTCTATCAAAAAGTCAAAAGCGACTTGAAAAAAGTTGATAATTATTTTATTTCAAGGTAGTCAAATTATGTTATATGAAAAAAAAGTATACTGTCTGTAAGTTGAACCAACTCGTTTGTAAATGGCGAGAAATATATAATTAATTTCAATCGACAAACAAATATTATTGAGAGAAATATTTAATTAATTTCAATTGACAAAACAAACATTATTAAACTAAACATTATTCATTTTTCTTAAATCAAAACAATAAAGAAAGTGGTTAAAAATATGTACTACTTATAGATCAATGTCACGATTATTATCACACCTGGTTTTAAAAAACAGTTTACATCATCAATAATTTCTTACCAAACTGTATTAAGATACACAAAAATCTTCAAATTATAGTTATTACAGAAACGTTAAGTCTCTCCAGTCCACACTGATTGCCCTGAACTTTAAATTTTACTTTCCCATCTCGATAATTATTTATTATGTTTTGTACATATAATTTTTGATGAACTCAATTGTCCTTTGTTGAACAAACTTGTACAATTATAACAATTATTACATATATATGTAGTTAACTATGTAACCTCGAATAACAATAAATAAAACGAATGATTTTTGTTTGTATATTTGCAAGTGAAGATTTTTCTATAAAGAATTTGATATTATAAGAAACTGTTTGATAACTGTAAGATGTGTAAAATTTTTAGAACACCTGCATGATTCAAAAATATTTTTAATTATTTTTGATCTCTAACCTCTGTAACCTAACGTTGAATCGTATCTTCATAACTTAATAAAAAAGAACGCTTGTAGTTGTAACTTAAAAACTAGAATTTAGTAAGTTGGTTTGAATATGAATAAGGTAAGTTCATTCTAACATCAAATCAAGGCAACAACAAAATATAATAAAAAAGTATGTTTTTTTGTAACCAACAGTATAAAGTTAAATTACAAAACAATTTTGTAAAAAAAAAGAAAGTCTTATTTAAGCATTGTTACGACAGTAATCTTATAATTATTTTTCAAGAATGGACCTTTAACAATCAGTATAAAAACGTCAAGTTTCAGAAAATTAATTTATCTAATCACATTACTAATTTTTTAATTTATATTATTACTAATTATTATGATAATAACATTACATTCCCATCTTTTTAATAGATGTAACTTTTTACTAACATTTTTTAACAATCGACTTGAGCAACTGAAGTTTATAACATTCAAATGTGATGACTGTTGGATGATAATTGATGACTGATCGAGTTGGTATAGCGATCCGATCAAATATCGTTACTGGTCATAAGCGCGTGCGTAATTTACATAAGACCATCCACGCGAGAAAGCAAAGATGGTCAAGGACAACCGGATACTTGAAAATTTTTAGCCGAATCAACACACTGGCTTAACTTTGATTTTAATAACACTTATAATAAATTGATATCGTTAGAAACGAATGAGTCTGATGCTGTCACACTTAACACACATTGTATTAACACGACTCATACGTGCGGTGTTATCTATGTCAATTAGCGATCATTAATTGTAGGGTTCATTACAATCGATGCAACAGTTACACTAAAATTAAATCACGAAACTAACGACTAACTTCTTGGATTAAACGGAACACAGTGTGTAGTAATTTTACACTCCGGTAAAATCCAGTGAAGACATTTTTTTCTTTTAAATGTTTAATATGTTCAAGTGTTATAATATGTTAAAATACAGACTGAATTATTATTAATACAGAAATAATATCTATCGAAAATTACACCCCATTGTACAAAATTGTTATCAGAAGTTACAAAATCCAACATAATTAATTGCATCTTTTAAACAGAATAATAAAACACTTGTATAAGCATTTCCAACCGTACAAATGAAAACTACGAAACTGGGAAAATAAATATGTATCTACATAGATAAAAATCAACACATTCCCTTTACAGAATTTAGGAAATGCAATGAAACGTCTAAACTCTATATTTTTTATTACTTCACTAAAGTACACAGACATCTCTAATTTAGAAATTGTTGAAAAATGTCAAATGATTCAGTTTATCTATTATAAAAAAAGTATACCGTTTTGCTTATCTAATGAACAATTTAAATAATTAAAATGAAATTAATTTTCTAAGGGAATGTAATGTTTTAATGTGTTCATTAAATAAACTATCTTTTTACAAAATAATAAACAGAAAATGAGTTTTTTATACTTCGAAACAAACGTGCATGATACTGACATTTTGCAACGAGTTGTTTTTAATAAATTGTTGAATTATAGTTTTCAATGGTCTGATCAATTTTAACGGAATATATCAAAAAAATAATAATTTTATCGTAAAAATGAATAGCAGCATAGTCACTGGATGTAATCCAAAGTTTTTTACAAAGTACTTGCCAAATTCTAATCTTCTAATCAGTAATTTAGATGCAATCTCTATTGACAAAAGGAAGTGCTTTTAACCCCTTTACAAATGAAAAGCCTGGAAGTCAAAGCTTGTGGATCTTTGAAATGGGTGTATCTCACAATATCGCATCTGTTTATTTAATGTAGGTACAGAATCTGTATATATATATATATATGTTCATCATAAAATATATGTTCAACAAATGTAAATGTTGGTCAAAATAATTTAATAATGATATAATTTCGAAAATTTAGATTTATCTGTGCATTTAACCCGTTTAAATATAAAATTCTGGATTAATGTTTTTAAGGTGATTTTCCCCACGTTAATTTTAAAACGTGAAAATGAAAATAAATCAGAATCATGGAGTGATAAATATTTTTGCTTTTTTTTGACGCTTTTTCAAAAAATACATATAACTAAAGCAAAATCACCAAATCATTTCTTTATAAATGACTTTCAGAACGCAACAAGTTTTTTAGAAATAATTCAAATAATTCAATAATTCAAATCAGTCTTATGTTAGACTTAGTCGGATGTTTTTATTGTTTATTTAATTATAATTTACGAATTAATTTTAACAAGTTATGTATCTTTTTATTTTATATTTATTCACATATAAATCCAGAACTTTACATCTTTAGAGTAATACATTATTTATTATTATTAAATTATTTTACATTTAAACATTTACATTTCTGAATGGAAAATATTCACAAAATAGACTTTATTTTCGTTGAATCATCATTTACACCAGGTAGATAAACGGTTCATAAACATAAGTCAAAATTCTATTCTTGGAGTTGATTTGCAAATAGATGTTGACCTCTTTTAATCATTTCATAATGAAAATTCAGCATAAGGGTTATGAGTACTATATATTTTAATAGTAAGTTAATATAGTTCAGCTATTTTGGGAACGTATAAGTCAACTTTCGGTGATTATGTCCGCGCTGAGTGGTAAAGAATATAATCCAACTCAACCAAGTCAGGTTTGTATTTAGGAAGGATTTTATCATTTCTGAAGGGTAACAGTGCACTGCTAGGATTATACAAAATATACATCTTGGTGACCACCGACTGGAAAGGGTAGGTCGGTCATTATCACCGACAAGACGTACGTCATTTGTATATACGATACTCCGCTACGTTACCGACTGTAGAATAAGTGGGAAAACGGGATCTCGGTTGATTTTATTCATGACGGTATTTGTACTGTACATGAGGTAATTTATTTCTAGATTCGTAGGTAGGCAACATTTGGCAATAGCACATTCTGTTTCACCAAACACTGAGATGTAATATTATTAGACATTGGCACAATGGTAATCTTATTTTTCCGTTTTCTGTAATACATTTTAATTCCAAGTTTATTGTCTGGTCTTCAGAATTCCACAAAATGTCCTTTCGCGCATTCGTATTATCATGCAGGTATTTTCATATGAAAAAAAAATACTTTTCGTTAATGTTCGTGCATTAAAAAACATTCTTATTGTTAGCAAAATTAGGTATTTTCGCTAATATTATGTCACATCGTCTAGTAATACACTTTACAACGCATTATCTGAATTCGGCTGTTTTCACTAAAACTGTAGATTGTCGATTACGTTTTACAGTTTTTCACATAATTTCTTCAATAATATTTTTAAAACTGTTTGAATCTAAATTGCTAACACTATAGACAGAGAGAAGATCCACCAAAACAAAGAAATTGCAACGCAAAATAAATTTAAAATTCTCTGTTATTCTTAGAAATAATTTTGTTAATAAAACAATTTATTCAGTAAATAATTAGGTTACTGCTTTCCTTAAATCTTAATCGTAATTTGTAACAAATAAGCAAAATGAAATAGGTACAACACTCTGCATACCAATTTTGATTAAAATCTCTCCATATAAAAACTAAATTTTTGAAAGAGAATGGTTAAAAACAGATTACTGTACTACTACAATAATTATTGGAAGCATATTTTCTGGAATGACATGAGATGAGATCACTTGAAATGTTTTAAAGATTAAAATTACGGTTGCATGAAAGATTTAATTCAGAAGTCCCAAAAGTACAATAAATCATAAATTACTTCACCATTATAACCTAAGAATCAATCTGATTTGATTCTTATTTTATCACGAATTAATTATCGTTGAGTTACAGTTTTGTTTGTAATTTCGAGAGAAGATAAATAAATATAAGGACATTTTGCACCACTTACATTAACGATGTGGTGAAATTAGATACGGGATTGAGTTTGTCAAGCAAAGATAACTTTCAATAACAACTTATAATAAACCAAAACGACCTGTCAAACCTGTCAAACCTGTCAAACGAAATTCTCTGTTCACTTTTTAACAGAGATGGTTTGTCAAAAGACAAAAAAAATATCATTATCATTTGAAAAGAAATGTCGACGTTCCTTTCGGTTTCATACTGATAAACACAAGAAAAAGTCCAAGGATGTTAGATATCTGTAATCCTTGCAAAAATGTTCACTTTTATTTTTCAAAATAATAAAAACATAGCACTGGAAGAGTTAAGCTGAATCATGGACCCAGGATAATGTAAACTTTATCATTGGAAAGGTAGCATTAATTTAAGATTATTAATTATTAATTTGTTAAATTAGATCAGTCATGCGACCACTTAAATCAATCTTGATTTAAGAACAAGTTACGGAGCATTCCGAAAATGAATATGAAGCAGTTGTTAATTAAAGCACCGTTAGTGTCATTTGAATAAATTTCAAAAGAGGAATTCAAAAAATTACAACTGATGACAGTGAATTTTTTGAAATTTATTTCATATATTAATTATCATAAACATAAAAAATAACATATGTAAGGTATACTAAAATGAAAAAAAAGGACAGTGCTCATCTTTGTAAAGAAGGAACGCGTCATTTATCATGTTTATGTATTTATTAATTTTTTGTTATTGTTATTTGTTATTATTTTTTATTTTTATTTTATCCCAAATAAAAGCGTTTTTGAGTTGTTTAATTTGGTTTGGAAGCTCCTAAATCTCGATTCAAAATAACTTTTAAAATAAAGTTAGGCATTTGATGTTCCAGTAAGTGCCTTTAATATCATTTCCGCAATCAATAAGCACTTAACTTAAAACCGAACAATAGCATCCACTCACACAATTATTACTTAAGGTAATTTCTCATTTATACCTTATGAGATGAGAAAATATTTACCGTACGGCTCCCTATCCGATGCATTTTCATCACTGATAGTATCCATTATAATCTCAGGATCCTTGTTCTGTATGATCATATTTCGATGAAGAATGTAATAATTCAATTCCTGAATCCAAGTACCATCACATTGTTATTATTAAAGTTTATTCATGTCAGCACTTAGCGAAACATAGTTTAATAATTGATGCATGCAGGCTTTCTTGTAAACGTAATTTAAATATTTATGTTACCGTTGTATAACCACACTATTCTAGTCGTTTAACGATGTATTGCCATTTTATAAACCAATTAATCCTTTGTTGCTCTGCGGAACAATTGATAACAGCAACCAAAATGTAAAGTCGTTTCCACTTTCAACACAGAACTAATCACTGAAAAGATGAGTATGCAGACTTGAAACTCTTTAAATTGCCAGACTGCCATTATCTTAACAAATAGACGTTAAACAGATTTACTAATGCAAGTTTCAATAAGATACAACTCTTGGGGAGAAAGCATCTTGTTTATTCTTTGAAAACTGACGAACAACAAAATATAATTATGATTTTGTGCATGTTCATTTTCTGTAATTATGCATGGGTATATATTCCTTTTTGTTTTATCATTTACTATTGACATTATAAAAAATTAAATTTCTACATTCAAAATGAAAAAATAACCTTAATTGGCCAATATTGCCAGCAAAATAAATACCAAACCTTAAGTAATAACGATTATGATTACGTTTTATTAACAGTTATTGATGATTTAGTTTATAACTTAATACAAATTTTTGGTAAAGAAAAGATGATTTGCGAGCTGTCGTTTTTTGTTGCCAAAATCCGTTTGATATTTGTAACAGTTTCTCGAAATGACAATTCAGTCTTATTAAAATCTAAGGGAATTTTCGTTCAACATAAAAAATTTGCGTTTATTTTTAATTATTTGAAAATGAAAGAGCTACGAGCTTAATATCTTCACATCTTAGCCGTAAATATACATACCTCTGTATACATTTGATATTGGCAACAAGTTTTCTTACAAAAACGCTATCAGTAAATTATGTATAATGTTAAAATTTATTTTCTTAAACCAGCAATTTGCGATAAAATTATAAACCTTATTGAATTAATAATTTTATAAATTTATACTGTTTTAACTGATTTCAGTTTTTCCTAATTAAAACTAATGAATTCTCTGCATTTTCTACCTCGTGTGGGCGCACGATGTGTGCAGTAAATTGTTCCAGATATGGTTATAAATTAAATTCTGTAATCTTAAAAGCAATAAATAATTTGGTGAGCACAATAATAATTGTAAATCAATGTTGCATTCATTTAAAAGAAAGAAGAGAAAAGGAAGGTGCAAATGATCGCATGAAAAATGTGCCTGACGTGAATGGCTCATTTACACTTTGATATTAATAAAATAAACTGGAAGGAATTTGTTTGTTCACTTGTTACACTTTTCACTGCTTGAATTAAATTGAAATTTACACGCACTTAACAAAAATCACCCACATCCATAGATTATATACAAACGCACTGACGTAGCTAGTGGCGTACGAACAAATGCATAACTAAATAGATAAGATATGGTTGTCTCCGGCTGACAGAAGCGGGGTTTGTCTTGCGATTAGCAGGACGCATTAGACGTACGGATTGACAGGACAGGCAGATCATCGAGCAACACCTGGTTAGCTGTTAGAGGCACACTGCGAAAGCATTCGACGAGTTTTTGCCTCCTTGCAACGTTGGCTGGTGTGTAAGTGTGGCAATCGGGTGGAAGTCACGACGACGAGGCTGCTCTATGTATGTATGTAAGTAAGCATGTATGTATGCGTATGCATGCGTATGCGACATTACCACGTACAATAGGAAGTAGACCTTGGGCTCATAGGTACGTCTCCACGGCACTACGATATCAGATTGACGAATATTCTTTACAATACATGACGGAAAATTTATCACATACAAACAACCCTTGAGAAAACAAACGATAAAATATTCTGTAACCTCTGTGATAATGATAAAAACCTTTTCTTATATTCAAATATTCTTATATTTCAAATCAAATTCACCCATTTATCTTAGCAAACATTGGTTAATACCCAAAAAATGCAAACAATTCACTTTTCCGTCCATTCTGATCCAACAAAATATGAAGTAAGAGATTGAATTAAAAGTTAAAACCAGAAACATTCTCAAGAAATATAGTATATTTCAGTTCCAGAGTTACACAATACTGTTTAAAATAAAATTTTTAAGTGTCCAACAGTTATTTCTCTCGCACTCATAAACAATCTATACAATAAATAATAAACATTGAATTTTTCTGCAACGGTGACAGATAACTCATAAAGCAGAGCAGCTATTGCTGCAGTTTTGTAGCTTAGCACAATATAGGCAGAAAATGATGAGAAATTTAAAAAATTCAATTAACGGACAGTCCTTTATGTACCGTACCTCATAATAGGTATTATCGTAATGCAAGTAATAATAAATTACACTTATAATTGGATTACACGTAATACAAGTAAGAAAAAATTTTATATACAAAATATACACACATACACGTGTAAAAAATATGGAATATGTTCTATACCTTCGCAGATACCGGTTTTACTGAAAAATGACTTAATAAAAGTTGTTTAAAATAAATCACACGCTTGTATGTAATCAACCATTTCTGTTCATCTGCTTTTTAGCTGTGGCAACCAACTTTTCTTTTTGTAACGGGAACCCTATTTTTATATGACAAAATTTAAAAACTACAGTTTTTATAGAATTAGATAAATCAGTAAATAAAACAAAATTTTAAATTACTTCAAATAACACCTTTCGCTTTTGCTTTAATTGGTGCATTATAATAATTCTAAAAATTAATAATTAATTGTTGAATGTTTCTACCATAGCTGTTTAAAATGTGCTCATCTACTACCAAACAGCAAATCAGACAGTCAGTTATCCAGATTAGCTGGATAGTTCAGCACGTTTTATTTTTTACATGGTCTTGCAGGAAAAATCTATGAGTGTCAAATCTTACAAGATGAAGTGAAAAGAAACACAAATTTTATTTTTAAATCCCATAAACTTTTTAGCGATACAATAACTTCATGGTATCTGGACATGGTATTGGACTAATAACAGTGAAATTTAGTAGGTATGTAATTCATATTGATGCCATCTGCTATCTTAGACCATAAATCTTAGAAATAATTAAATATAGTATGAAAAGGACTATTGACTATCAAGATACCTTAAATTCAACGAAACGTGTTCAATGCATATATATTTACAGATTTTTTTTAGTTGTATGTTCCATCGTGAACAGCTTATAACTTCGTTTGCCATTAAATTTTATTTGGCAGATACAAAATTTGCTGATATTTTATTTGAAAGACCATTTATTTCTTTGTTTTTTTTTTAAATAAAAAGCTTGAATTTCAATATCAAAAATAGGTCAACCTTGCTTCAACAGAATAAAATCATTGTATTGCGTAAAAATATATATTCTATATAATTTATACAAGTAGTAGAACTTGACTCACTAAACTTACTTATGGAATTGAAACGAGACACTTTTGGATTTATTGAAATTACTGGAGGAAATTTAGATTTCGAGCTCTGCTTCTTGAAAATTAGAGAAACAAGCGTGATTAAAAGTTGTTACGGGAAATGTAATACCTAACTGACAAAATATAATATATTATATACATATATATTTTTCTTCAATAATCTTTTTTTAAAAGGATCTAAATTAGGTATCGTTAAAAACAAAGTGTATCTGTAGGTATATGAAATTTTATGATGAGTTTCAGTTTACAGTTTATTAGAGTCAAATCACGTGACTAAAAAATCTCACTCTTTGTGCATTTTTTACATTAAAAATTGCAAAAAGTTAGAACACTTTCCTCAAATGAATATTAAATCTTTGCCAATACATCCTAGCATAGAATTTCAAATTTTTTAAAAAATTTTAATACACTGAATAAGAGGTATAACTACCATAATAATACAAAGTTGCCATTAACGATTAAACGTGTCCACTTCATAAAATCATGAAACGGTATTAAATTAATTATATATTATTAAATCATCATAACTAGGGAACAATTAAAAAAATTCGCTGTTAGAAACTCGGAAAATTAACCTCATACCCTCATAACTTGAGTTGGTTTTTTATTTCTATCTTATGTTGTTCTTTTAATTTAGAATGTCGAGTAATTGGAAATCAAATTTCTGTTGGATCTATATTACTAATAATAACATACAACACACATCAAAGAAATAAGATTAAAATTTGCAAGCAATAATTCTACAACATCTTCAAAACAGCAACTGAAATATTCAGAATTGTCAGACTGGTACTGTTAAACTAATAACGATAATTAACATATATTTCAAAATTACTAAAAACGAGGGAATGCTTCGTAAAAAAATCAGGAAAATCCATCAATCAAAGAAAATATATGTTATCTGCCTATAACTATGAAAATAATAGGGTAATTCTGGGAAAGATGGCCCACTTTTTTTAAAATTAGTATATTTCCTTTATTATAGCTTTTAAAAAAATTGCAAATATTTGAAAA
>QDEB01099303.1:0-13460 GCA_004193795.1 Asbolus verrucosus | reverse complement strand
TAATAATAATAATAATTTTAGATGGGAATCAAGATTATATACAATTTATGGAGAAAAATTATCCACCAAATTTTACTTATCAGGATTTTGCGCAAGATTTTACTGCTGAATTTTATGATCCTGCCGCTTGGGCCGATTTGTTCGCAAAATCTGGAGCAAAGTAATATTTTTGATAACAATTTTGCATATTTTCTAGCATTTTTGACTTTAGATATGTGGTATTAACCAGCAAACATCATGAAGGATACGCACTGTGGCCTTCGAAATATTCGTACAGTTGGAACGCAAATGATGTGGGTCCTCATCGTGACCTTTTGGGTTAGTACCGCCTAAAATTAACAATAACCATTGCTAACGTTATTTTTAGGAGATCTTGCCGAGGCTGTTAAAGCAAAAGGACTTCATTTTGGATTATACCATTCGTTACTTGAATGGTTTCATCCTCTTTATGAAGAAGATAAAGCAAATAATTGGGAAACTTCCGCGTTTGTCGACACGAAAATTATTCCAGAAATGAAAGAACTAGTGAATACCTATCAACCAGAAATATTGTGGTCTGATGGAAATTGGGAATCGACTGACACATACTGGAAGTCCACAGAATTCATTGCTTGGCTTTACAATGAAAGTCCTATGAAAGAGGTTATTTTGGTCAATGACAGATGGGGAAGTAATACACAATGCACACATGGTGATATTTTTACTTGTTATGATAGATATAACCCAGGTTTTTTTAAAATTAAGTGAAACTTATTTTTTGTAAAATTAAACTTGTAGGAGTTTTAATACCTCATAAATGGGAGAATGCCATGACAGTGGACAAAAGTTCATGGGGTTACAGGAGAAATGCTAAATCAAGCGATATACTAACTACTCATGAATTAATTGTCACTCTCACAGAAACAATTAGTTGTGGTGGTGAGCAAAAATAAGTCTGCCAGTTTGATTCATGATTTATAATTTTAATATTTAGGTAATATTCTAATTAATGTTGGACCGACTAAAGAAGGAACTATTATCCCAATCTTTCAACAGCGCTTATTGGATCTTGGAAAGTGGTTGTCCATCAATGGTGAAGCCATCTACGAAAGCAATCCGTGGACTGTGCAAAATGATACTCTAACTCCTGGAGTATGGTACACTACCGCAACCGCATCAGTGTACGCAGTAGTCTTGAATTGGCCAGAAAATAACGTTTTAAGTTTAGGAGCCGCTAATTCGCTGTTTGCAAATGCAGACACTCAAGTTACATTATTAGGAAACGATGAACAGCTTTCAGTTAGAATTATATTTTGAATATAGTAATATATTTTTTTAATATTGATTATTTTAGTGGCAAATCAACGAGGACCAAGTGGCTATAAATTTTCTAGACAAAGCAACTGTTGCCAGTGAATGGGCTTGGGTTCTTAAAATAACAACCCCGAGTTTGTAGTATCCGGACATTAATTAACAAAATCATTACATTTTTAAATAAAAAAATGTAAAGTTATAAATTTTCTTTATTTGTTGGTTATATATAAATTCGATCTTGCATCTACAACGGCGTGATCTTATTCAGAATCTACAAAGGTTTAAACGTGAAATATTTTTAGTTATAGGAGCATATTTCCCAACGATGTACAAAAGATTAACAAAACTGTTTTTGTTGCATTGAATCTTAAAAAAGGAAAAACTTAACTAGTTCCATATTGAGGTTTTTCTTGAGAATTATAATTGGCATATTTAAAAAAACAAGTACTCTGTTTCTTATGAATAAATACATATTTTTTTGACTTTGCGCAGTATATATTTTGTATCAGTTGAAGTTATTAATATTTGTTAAAGAAGATTTGAGTGAGTTAAGTATACAAAACTAAAAAATTTTTAAACAAGGAAAAATTTCCTCTCTACTTGGTATTGGAAAATTATCAAGCAAATACTTGAAAATTTGTATGAAGAAAGTTATCAGAATATTTTACAAAACAAACAGATACCTACTTATCTTCATTAAAGTTTTATTGACATTCATTTGTTTCGGACAATAGCTTTTTTATATGACTGATCTTAATTGAATTTTGTTCGTTGTTATTCTTTCAAACATTTAAATATATAAAATAAGAAATTAGAAATATTTTTGTCATACTTGATTTATTGAGTTTTGTTTTTTTTTTTTATATATTTATAGAATATTATTATTTTTAGTGGAAGATTCGTATAATTTATACAAACAGTACAACTTAATTCACATAGCTAGAATTATTTATCTAACTGAAGTGAAATATGTGGGCTTTATGTTATCATTAGTAATGTTTTCCTCTCTTAATTTATTCAGTAAGAATGTTTTCTTTTTATTATTATGCATACAATGGTTATGGTTTGCTATTTCAGTACTAACGTCTAGTTGAGTTATACACCTCTATATATTAGATTGCATAAGTTGTATTCCGTGTATTCTGGTTAATATTATAATTTAGCCATCCTCCATTTTAATCTGTTGCTTCAATGATAATTTACTATCATTAAACCAACATAAACAAAATTTCCTTTACGAGTTCATTCTTTTATCCATTGGTGAAGGTTCAAGTTGTGTTATTTGTTTAATTATTTGAAATATATATCTCAAAAAATTATCAGTATTGTGTTAATGCAGGTAATATTTTTTGATTTTGCTTTGCTGTGTACACTTATTTTTAAGTATACAAATTAATGCATTTTTTGTTCTTTTTTTTTTTAAATTGTCTCCAATAACAAGAAAACATATAGACAAAATTCAATAAATTATCCCCATAAAATCTTATTATAGTGTGAGCCATAAAGATGTTCCAAATGAATAAAAATAAAAACATCGAAAAATGTATTCTAGTGTCAAAAAAATATATCATTTTAAGATGACGTTCATCATTATGTTCATTTATTGCACTAGATAACATTTCTTACCTTCCGCGTCTCAGGACACAAATGTTTTTTCCAAATTTTTCGTCCTAATGTACGCAATTATCTTTTAGAAATGTAACTCATTAGTTACATAACATTTATTAATTCTTGAAAAAATTAATTTTAAAAAACTCGAACTTGTGGAGTATAAAATGGATTTTATAATTTAATATTAATTGTCGATAAGTTGAAAAAAGCATTTTGTAATACTAGTCTCTAAATAAACTAAATAAACATTTGAACACATTTTAGTTTAAACGTACATTTTTAATGAAATGCAAATGTTGAAATTAAATCTATAAAAGATCATAAAGTACTTAGTTGCTGCTAAACCTCTTTGTAAATTCTTATTAACTATCCGTATTCCATAAATATTAAAAATGTTGTTATTTTGAAAGGTTGAAAATAATTCACTGAGAGTCTTGTCAATTTTCTCTGAATATTTAAAAGTAATATTATTTTCTTACTTTTTTCTTATAGAAGAATTGAAATTCTAGATAGAATTTTTAATTTTCGTAATTGAAGATTTTGTTGCAAATGGGAAGAAATTTCATAAATTTTAAGCAACGTATAAACGTATAAAAAATTCTATTAGCTTGAAAAGTAATTGATTTAATTTCTCGCAAAAATGGGGTTATCTTTTCGTAACATTATGACAGTTACGTTATGAATTTTCAACAATTCTAGAAGCAATATTTACAATGAATTTATTGTGGAGATTTGAGTTGTCTATCCAACAATTTCAGTCTCATTAAACCTCGTATAGTTACGTTTGTCAAAGTTTTGAGACCGTTCGGTATATATATCTTAAAAATTATTAAATGTTTTAATGATCAAATTCACTTAACT
Source organism: Asbolus verrucosus (assembly GCA_004193795.1). NCBI lineage: Eukaryota > Metazoa > Arthropoda > Insecta > Coleoptera > Tenebrionidae > Asbolus > Asbolus verrucosus. The sequence goes on along the minus strand of QDEB01099303.1, from coordinate 9,695 downwards.
TTAACGAAATACATTATGACCATATAACATTTTTAAGTAAATACCATTATTTACTCGCAAGTAAATAAAAAAAAAAGAAATGCAAGCTCCAAGGAACAAAATGTAAAAAGAACATTAATAAATAAAAAAAATAGATAGGTATTTCTGAATGATCTTCGATGTTTTGATAATAATTATTGTATTTTGTAGATAATTCTCAAGTGTTTACCCGATCGTTGAAAGTTAAAAATGTAAATAAATAATAAAAAACGAATATAATTTTAGTAGTTAAGTACGTAAAATCCGGAAATCATGGCTCCCTACTTGTTTTTGTTACTACTATGTGGCACTTTGAATAAAGTTTCTGGTAAATTCGAACCAACATGGGACAGTCTGGATAATCGAACAATTCCTGATTGGTATGATAAAGCAAAAATTGGAATTTTTTTGCATTGGGGTGTATATTCTGTGCCTAGTTTTGGAAGTGAGTGGTTTTGGCACTATTGGAGAGGTAATTATTTGAAATAGCTGTACATATTTGGAAAATATAAAATAGTAATTAAAATTCTTATTTTACATTTAGCCATTACATTACATTTTACATGGAGTTACATTCTTATGTAACTCCATGTAACTCCATAAATATCAACAAAAATTATGATGTATAGTTTTTTGGCGAATTAAAAATTTAAAAATCGATATTAGTATCTCAAGTACATATGTAATTCTGTCGACAGTTCTCAGAAAATGTTAGGAGTACTGAAATATACATGAAAGCATGAAAGATATTTTATTAAACTGTGTCCCAAACAAACATCTATTTTTCCAGTTTTGGAAAAAAGTTATTAAAAAATTCTTAAAAATGTATTATTTGGTTAATTTTTAAAAAACTGATCTACATTCCATTATTTTTAAAACTTTAGAGGGAAATCAAGACTATGTCGACTTTATGGAGAAAAATTACCCACCGAGTTTCACTTATCAAGATTTTGCGAAAGAATTTACAGCTGAGTTTTACGACCCTACCCAGTGGGCCAGTTTATTTGAAAAATCTGGTGCAAAGTAACGAATTTTCAACAATTTCTGTAATTTATTCTAGTAATAATGGGATTCTTTTTAGATATGTCGTACTGACAAGTAAACATCATGAAGGATTTGCCCTGTGGCCCTCGAAATATTCGTACAGTTGGAATGCAAATGACTTGGGTCCTCATCGTGATCTTATAGGTTCGTATATATTATCTAAACAACGGACGCTATTGCTATTTTATTCAGGAGATCTTGCCGACGCCATCAAAGAAAAAGGTCTTCATTTTGGACTGTATCATTCTCTGTTTGAATGGTATCATCCTCTTTACCAAAACGACAAGTTGAACAACTGGTCAACCACTGAATTTGTGGATTGGAAAGTGATGCTAGAAATGAAAGAACTAGTGACTAATTATCAACCAGAAGTGGTGTGGTCAGACGGAGACGGAGAGGCACCTGATACATATTGGAAGTCTACAGAATTCATTGCTTGGCTATACAATGAAAGTCCTGTAAAAGATGTCGTCGTTGTAAATGACAGATGGGGAAGTGGAATATCGTGTAAACATGGAGATTTTTATACATGTGCAGACAGATACAACCCAGGTTTCTCTTTATTTTACTGCAACTTTCAAAAACTAAATTTTATGTTTACCAAATTTTGTAGGTCATTTACTACTTCATAAATGGGAAAACTGCATGACTGTAGATAAAAAATCGTGGGGTTATAGAAGGAATGCAGTGTTGAGTGACATATTAACTACACATGAACTCATTGTTACCCTCACAGAAACAGTTAGTTGCGGCGGTAACTAAATAACAAACAAACATGATCGTCGATTATTAAATTTCGTTAATTCTAGGTAATATTCTAATAAATGTCGGTCCAACTAAAGCAGGTATAATTATCCCAGTTTTCCAAGAACGTTTGTTAGATCTTGGAACATGGCTGTCCATCAATGGTGAAGCAATATACGAAAGCAGTCCATGGACTGTACAGAATGATACTTTAACTTCTGGAGTTTGGTACACTACCAAATCTCCATCAGTATATGCAGTAATCTTGAACTGGCCAGATAATAACATTTTGAATTTGGGGGCTGTTAATTCATTGTTTGAAAGTACAGACACTCAAGTCACCTTATTAGGAAATGATGGTCAACTTCCGGTTAGAATTACTATGCTCGGATTACACTTTTTATCAATAATATCGATTGTTTTAGTGGGTGGTCGGTGCAGATCAAGTAACTGTAACTTTCCCAGATAAGGCAGACGTTCTAAGTGAATGGGCTTGGGTTCTAAAAATAACGCCTCCAAATCTATAATAAAAATAATAATTATATATATATGACTTTCTTTGACTTTCTCTACGAAATACTTATCAAAATAGTAAACACAGTTATTTAGTTATTAATTAGTTATTTAGTAATAATTTTATCACCAATTTTACACCATTGTTCTGTGGTAAAAAATATCTTAACAGCTCAAATTATCATTTTTTCGTAGAAAGCTGCAATTACACACAAATTACACTTAAGAGTTTATTTAGTAAGAATTAAATACTTTCCACAATAATAGTATACTGCAGTTACAACAATTACAAGTTTGATCAAATTAAACATTTCTGTACATAATAATAAAAATAAATAATGTTTTTTCAAAGTAGAATAAAGGACGTTAAAGAACAAACCTTAAAATCCGGTCAAAAACCACAGAATCTTTCATCATACTCTAGCGATAATAAACTATAATGATTTATAGTCCATCCATTTTGGGAACGTATAAGTCAGCTTTCGGTCCTTATGAACGCGTTAGGTGATAAAGAATATAATTCGACCCAACCAACGCAGCGTTGTATTTAGAAAGGATTTTATCATTACTGAAGGGTGTCAGTATCGCACTTGGTTATTTGATGATTTTATCTGGTAGAATTATACAAAATAAATATCTTAGTAACCACGGACTGGGAAGGGTGGGTCGGTTATATTCACCGCCTCATTTGGATGGCCTATACAATTAATAGGAATTTAAGCTAATTTGTCTTCCTATATAAAATAACGTATTTATGCAGGTCATTTAAGGTCATGGAAAATGACACTTTCCAGAATTTTGAAATATTTGTCAACGTTTTCAATTTACGAAATATTTTCAAATAATTTATTATTCTAATTTATTGTTATCGTGAGACAAGCATGTTCATTTTTTAGAATTATGTTAAACATATCCAAAATCAAATTATTACGTTTTCGCATGCTACAAATGCACGTATCCAAAATGTGCATGTATTAAAATGATTCTAAATACATTGAAATTACTAAACAGAGTCAAAATGAGTTTTTAATCGACAGCATAAACCACAAGAAGGGTAAACAACGGAAACTTCACATTTATATTTTAGATAACCTATGATGGTCCTAGTTGTTTTATTTATTAATTGTGTAAAACAAAAATTTTAAACATTTAAATGAATAATCAGTAGATGTATGTACAACATGACGTGTAACATTAGTATCTTCTTAACGAGTTCATTACAGTTATATGTTATACGTATGCAGCAGCTGTTAAGAGGTCAATTGTTATCTGAAATCATCATTTATCCACTGTTAAAGATATTTATGTCGTAGCACCTTCGTAAAATGGTGAAACAGTTTTATTTATGTTTGTTATTCTTCGTACTGGAAGCGGAAATTACATTAGGCTACAACAGAAGTCCAAAAATTATTGAAGTACCGTCAAGTAAGATCAGATATGAGCCTACGTGGGAAAGTTTAGACACGAGACCAATTCCAAAATGGTTCGATGAAGCTAAAATTGGAATTTTTATTCATTGGGGGGTCTTTTCTGTACCAAGTTTCGGTGGTGAGTGGTTTTGGGAAGACTGGAAAGGTAGGCTTTACCTTTTTTATATATTGACCATTAACCATAGTAGTTCTTTTATTTTGATAGGTAGTAAATCGAAAAAGTTTGTAGACTTCATAGAAAATAATTATTCACCGGGATTTTCCTATCAAGAATTTGCTAAAGATTTCACAGCTGAATTTTTTAATCCTGACGATTGGGCACAATTATTTAAAAATGCTGGAGCCAAGTAAATGATTAATAATATTTGTTTTGAAGATAGTTAAATTATATTTTGTAGATATGTCGTCCTCACGAGTAAACATCACGAAGGATACACTTTATGGCCTTCTAAATATTCTTTTGGTTGGAACGCTAAAGATATAGGACCTCATCGCGATTTAATCGGTCAGCTTATTTCAAATCATGAATTACGTACAATAAGCAATAATAAAAGTATTGATTTTCCAGATGATTTAGCAAAAGCAGTAAGAGACAATGGACTGACATTTGGAGTCTACCATTCACTCTATGAATGGTTTAATCCAATATACCTCGCTGACAAAAATAATTCATTTGTAACACAAGACTTTGTCAACAATAAAATTTTACCAGAAATGTATGAGCTTATCAACAATTATCAACCGTCGGTTCTTTGGTCCGATGGAGACTGGGAAGCCAACGATACATACTGGAGAGCGACCGAATTTTTGGCATGGCTTTATAACGACAGTCCTGTAAAAGATACTGTACTTGTTAATGACCGATGGGGCATCGGTATTCCTTGTCAACATGGCGATTTCTATTCTTGTAAAGACAGATACAATCCAGGTTTGTAATATATTTTCAATTGTCTACAAATAAGATGCAAATACCTTTATCATATTACTTCAGGAGTGCTTCAGTCACACAAATGGGAAAATGCCATGACTTTAGATAAAGAGTCTTGGGGATACAGACGAGATGCAAATTTGTCAGATTATCTTACAACACATGATTTGCTTAAAATTTTGACAGAAACAGTTAGTTGTGGAGGTAAATATTAAATTAATATTAAATGAAAATGTGATAATTACGAACTTTTTCAGGTAATATTTTGATAAATATTGGTCCAACAAAAGAAGGAACGATTGTTCCTATTTTTCAAGAACGTTTATTAAATTTAGGGAAATGGTTGTCCGTTAACGGAGAAGCAATTTACAAGAGTAAATCATGGACAGTCCAAAATGATACACTGACGTCAAATGTATGGTATACTACTGACAGTGATAAAAACAATGTGTATGCAATAGTTTTGCAATGGCCCGACAACAATATCCTTCAGTTAAAGTCAGCTGTAGACATTTTTACTAATTCAACTGTCACTGCAAGTTTACTAGGCACTTCTGGAAGTTTGAAGGTTATTATAAGATACAGAATGGTTGTAAAGATACATTTTTTTAACAATACATTTTATGTTTCAGTGGATCGTTAGCGATGAAATTGTTAGAATTCATTTCCCAGACAAAGCAACTGTAACAAGTGACTGGGCTTGGGTTGTAAAAATAACAAACTAAATATGTATTTGAATAAGACTCTCAAAACTTAAATCTTTTAGTATAATGAGTAGAAATATATTAAATTTTCCATATTACGTGAAAATAATATGAAATCACTTCAAAATTATTCAATGTAATAATGAAACTGGACTGATGTTGATAGTATACCAGGTATTATGTAATGATGGGTCCAGCTGTATAGTGTTATAAGGTATGGGTTATAATAAAGTAATATCGGATTTTTTTTTCCATACATTTTTATTTAAACAGTTAGGGCATTTTAAAGTTGACCAAAAATTTTAAAACCAGGTTATGCTAAGAAGCAATTTTTGCAAATTGCCAAATTTGAGATTTGTCTGAAACCATTGGCGTCGGTTACTTGTATTATTAATAGTGAATGTGTTAAAATTTTCAAACGAAGAATATGCCGAAATGCAGTTAATTTATAGGCAAACAGGAAAGAATAGCTGAGCTGTTGTATAATTGTACCAGGAAACTTTTCCATATAGACGCGAACATACCAGACGAAAAACTATTTTTGTACTCATAACCTCAAAATAGATATTTTACGATTATTCTCGACGCACGGAAAAACGCATTTCTCGCACTGCAGTGCTTTTTACTTTGCCAGAGAAACTGGAGGGAATTGCGTTATGCGGTTGGTATTAGATGACAAAACACAAAACGTCAAACGCTCGTATCAAACTCAAACTAAGAGTGAAATCCCAACGATACTTAAACACAATAAATCAGGAAATGAGGAAGCAAACTCAATATTGCTTCCTTTGTTGCTTCCTTGATTCCAGGTGGTGTCAAAGATTCTTCGGAATTGCTCATTTTTTACAAAATTATCTCAGAAATTTACAAAATGGTGGTACAATTTTTTAAATTTGCAACCATAGCAACATAGTGACAACGCAATGCTAGATGCGAGCATGCTCAGTAAATAGTAAAATACTAATAACATNNTTTTTCGGGAAAAATTTTTCCGCATTCGGACTAAATGCAGCTCTCCCTTCGGTCGTGCTGTAAACAAAGTGCTCCTGCGGGAAAATTAATTTTCCGAACACGTAAGGTAAATAACTACTGAAAGATTTACAGGAAACAGAGAATTTGGCCAACTACAACCTATAAATCAATGTGGATGAGGGGAGAAATGAATCCAAATAATAATGCACAAGATCGAAATGAAGATATCTTAAATTTACTCAATGAAAATCCACACTTGAGCATTCGCCAAATTAGTAAAATGTCAACGTCAACATTTACTGTTTGGAATTTACTTGGAGGGAAGTAATTTCATCCATATCATTATTATTACATTTATTATATATTATATTATTATCATTATATCATTACAGTCGTGTTCAAACTTTGTGACTAGACCAATAAACTTTTGCCAGCGGCTTTTACAAAGGCAAGATCCCAATTTCATTCCACACATTTTCTTTGAGGATGAATGTAATTTTTCGAGAAATGGAACATCGAATGCACGCAACATGCATTACTGGTCAGTCGAAAATCAATTTCGAGACCTAGGCATACACAACATCTTTTTTCAATCAGTGTGTGGGCTGGCAAATTTAATTGTCTAGTTGTTGACCTTTTATTTTACCTGATTAGTTAAACAGAAACAATTATTTAAATTTTCTACGTAATCAAATAGTTGAAAATTACGTAGATGAATTTCCATTAGGAAGTTCAAGGCGTATGTGGTACATGCAGGATGGGGCACCTGCTCATTTTCGTCGTGAGGTAATCGAAATGGTCCCACAGTTTAGCCACCAAAATCTCCGGATCTAACGCCCCTGGATTTTTACTTTTAGGATTAAATGAAGACTTTAGTTTATGCCACAATACTTGAGAACAAAAACATATTATGGATAAGAATTTTATATGCGTCTAATCTAATCGAGTTCGAAGTGATCCACATTTAATAACGCCTAATTAGTGTATTAGTGCAAGAGTATATTTACCAACAATGTGGACACTTTGAACATTTGTTATAACTATTCTTTTTCAATTAAATTTGTTTCACTGAAAAAAAATTTATTGGATTTTGAGCGTTTTCACAAATGCGCCGCCACTGTAGAAACATGTTAAAATAACAAAACTATGATTTACAGTAAACATATAAATCAAATTCTCTTCTCTTATTGGTCAACTAAGAAAGTCTCAATTACGTTAATTCTGTTATTCTTCTAAAATATTTTTAAAAAATCAAATAATCAAATGATTTTTTAAAATCAAATTTGTTTTTTATTATAGGTACATATAAGCAAAAATAACCATAGAAAAATACAAATAGTAAGGAAATATATTTAAATATATTTAATTTTAACAAACAATAATACAAATTTTTATTAACCAATAAAATCAAGATAGTTGTCACCAAAATAATTACAAGTTTATTATCTAGCACCTCCAATGTTTTAAAAAATGAAAAATATCTGAAAAAGTAACAATGTTTGTATCGAGGATTAACATCATTTATATAAAAAAATGGACGTATTACAATAAATCTAATGAATAAAACATCTGTGATAATTTTAAAGTCGCGTAGGTGATTAAATTAGTAGTTACTTTCATCCTGCTTCTGTTTCCATTTTAGCAATTAAAATGATTATCTGTAAAATCAAAAAATTTAAATATTAAAAAGAATAATAACACTTTTTCATGTTGTTGGCCCAAAAATACTGTAATTTGCAAACTAAATGTTAATCCATTTTCTCCTTCAAAATAATAAAATTAGACGTAACAAGACCTACTTAAGGGCAATTTTTTTAAAAAAGTTGCCATTAGATGAAAAATCATTCGGAAATCATTAATTATTAATTAATTAAAATCAATGTGGTTATATTATTAAAAAAGGCCTTTAAATACGCTTTAAAATATATTAATTATCTTTTTTAAGTTAACATAAAAATAAACATAAAATATGTTATAGTATATACAGTGCAAATAATAATTTTTGACGAGTGGTAACTTGAAGAAAGGTTTAGCTGGTTGTCAAAAATTTTTAAGGTACTCCGCTTGTAGTGGAATTAGCACAGCATTATTGTTGACCTATAAACGTACTATCTCCTCAACGAGTTCATGAATTTTTGTGTATATAGTAACGGGTCAATTGCTACCTAAAGTCACCGTTGTTGCTGGAAAATATTAAAGTTGTAACAAAATGGAGAAAGAGTGGTATTTGTGTTTGTTATTTTTTGTATTAACAGCCGAAAATACTTTATGTTACAACCAAGGTCCAAACATTTTTAAAATATCTTCAAACGTGTTCAGATATGAACCTACGTGAGAAAGTTTTGACATAAGGCCAATTCCACAATGGTTCGATGAAGCTAAAATTGGAATTTTTATACACTGGGGAGTTTTTTCTGTACCAAGTTTTGGTGGTAAGTGGTTTTGGGAACACTGGATAAGTATGTTTTTCTGTTTTTAATTGATGAACCATCAACTAGTGGTTGTTTTATTTGGACAGATAGAAAATCAGAAGTACTTATAAAATTTATGGAAAACAATTATCCACCGGGGTTTTCCTATCAAGAATTTACTAAAGACTTCACAGCTGAATTTTTTAATCCTGACGAGTAGGTAGAATTATTTAAAAATACTGAAGCCAAGTAAGTGACTGACAATAATAATAATAATTTATTTTAAAAATAATTAAACAATATTTTACTAGATACGTTATTCTCACAAGTAAACATCACGAAGGATATACTTTATGGCCTTCTACATATTCTTTTGGTTGGAACGCCAAAGATATAGAGCCTCATCGCGATTTAATCGGTCAGTTTTATTATTACAATTTATTATTACAATAAACAATTTACTATAATAATACAATATGTTACTTTCAAGGCGATTTAGCAAAATCAGTAAGAAATAAAGTACTGATATTTGGAGTTTATCATTCGCTAGAGCGAATCATAGATTCAATCCACTATACTTGTCTGATAAAAATAATTCATTTAGGACACAAGACTTTGTGAACAATAAAATGTTACCAGAAATGTATGAGCTTATCAATAACTATCAATATCGATTCTATGGTCTGATGGTGATTGGGAAACCAGTGATAGTTACTGGAGAGCGACCGAATTTTTGGCATGGCTTTATAACGACAGTTCCGTAAAAGATACTGTACTTGTTAATGACGGATGGAGTATTGGCACTTATTGTCAACATGGCTATTTCCATTCTTGTAGAGACAGATATAATCTAGGTTTGCAATAAATGTTGTAACGTTGTCTCGTTGCGGCGGGTAACTCGGTAGAGACGGATTGACCATAACAAACACTT
>QDEB01099204.1:0-14482 GCA_004193795.1 Asbolus verrucosus | reverse complement strand
TCAGTAAAGCGATGCATTACCATAGTGATTTTCTGAAGTAAACAAATTTATTTTACTATAAAAATCAAACACTTTACCTGCCGCTAATATTTATCAACATAGTCATGACTGTTTGAAATGAAAGTATTTCGCATCCTGCAATTTTTGGTTAAAGAAAAGGACACAATTTAAGGAAATATTTATTATTTATTATACAATATTATTTAGTTCGAACAATATTTAAATGTAAATTTTCAATAGTACAATTATTCAAAGTGATACCGCTTGAAGTAGCTAGCTGATTTATTATTATATTCTTCTTCATGAAGACCCATTTTTATTAAGAAGTTGGTTGATTTTGTTTTCAAATTTTGACTTTTTACCATAACAACTGGACCCTTATCTTCACTATCATTAATTGTTAGTTTCAACAGCTCGACTCTTCTACACGCACCATATATTCCCATTATCAAAATACTTTGAAACAATATTTTATTAATGAAACGCTAAAATTGAAATCTCGATTACCTCCATTAATAAAAAATTTTTGTTTGGCGCCTCTTCTACAAATTTTTCAATTTCTGTTTTGGTCAAGTCTTTTGACTTTTTTGGACGACAGCCTACAAATTTATTTTTCAAATATGGTACTAACTTTGAAAATTTTGCTATATCTACATTTTGTTTGACGTTCAGTGTTTTCTTCAAAATAGAATAAATGAATCATTGTGTTGGTGGCCGCACTTTCTTAGTTTTATATTCAAAATAAGCCAAAATCACTTTCAGGCACGTTCTTCAATTTCTTAGACCCACACCATTCCATGAAGTCTTTTAAGCAGATTCATATTGTCGAGACGATTTTTCCGGAATAAGACTAGAAACTGCGCTTCATGCTGCTTCTGATACTTCAAAAAGCAGATCATCGTCATCGCTTTCGGAAATCGTTTATAAATTTTTACCATTTCACCTCTACGGGTAAATCTCACAAAATCGCAACAAAATCACAAATTATAATGCTTGTCTCGTTTGTTTTGTTGCTGTATCGTTGCTATAATGATTAGTTGGTCAGAACAAACTAGATTTGATGGCAATATAATTTCATCATGAACTGATGAATAACATTAAACTTTTCGCTTTTTTACTAATGTCTCGCTGCAGTTTTCGAAAAAATGTTGTTTGATATTCGATTGCGAAATGCTTTTACATTTATTCTCAAATGCAAAAGAGTCAATTCGTAATCTGGAATCAAAAATAATTATTACCCGAAGTCGTCGAGAAAGTCAGACTTTCAAGACTATTTTGATTTAAGAAAGTTTATCATTGTAAGACTAGTACTGTAATATTTGTACCGCGCGATCCAAAAGTCTTTGTATCAGGTGGGTCGTGACATTAAAAACGTATGTCTTATTATTAATTTACCTTTCAAATGTCATTTATTAATCAAAAATAAATTTAAATTTTGAATACTGAATATTTTTTATTGCTGTTAAAACCATTTCGAAAGGAACTTTAATAAAAAAAAATCAATATTCAAATTTTAGATTTGTTTTTGATTTATAAATGACATTTGCATCGTAAATTAATAGTAAGACATACGTTTTTAATGTCATAATACACTTGATAGAAAGACTTTTGGATCTCTTGGTACTTGGCACTTATTACCATGCCACCTTATAAAAGTTTAATGGTTTCAAGAGATAAATCTGTCAATGGGAAAAGCTAAATTTTATTTTGTAATTAATACCTATTAGCGAGAAATATTACTACTGATATTAGTATTCTGAACATTAGAAATATATATGGAAGATGGAACACATGTTGAAGATTTTTTCAATGTAATACGACAGTCAGATGCTGGAACCTGGAGCATTATTCGAAGTTACACTAACACAATGTGAAGAGATTATTGCCGATTGGAAAGAGTCACCAATTTCATTAATTTCGTTTTCAGTCTTTAAGTGTTGTCCATGCTACATCTGATTGGCAATTGATGTTTTACTTTGTAAAGATTCTTCTATGTAATCCTCGCCAATACTAGCAGATCTCCAACCTCCATGCCTTTTAAGGGTAATTATATCACCACCACTCGTTGGAGTGCGCCGTAGAGAATGCCCTGTATACAGTTCGGTGCTATTTTTGTTGGAATTTTTGCAAAAGTATGCAGACCCTCTGGTTGAATTGAACATTTCGACCCTCTATATGTACGAATAAACGCCGATAAGTGTATGAGACGGTCGTAGGGCCACATACTTTATACAGGGAAATATTGATTTTATTATTTCCTTTAACCACCACGGATCTTCTTGGTTCGTACATTTTAGTATTCGGAATTTTCACTATTAAAATGTCACCTTTGTCATCATCATCAATGTCATCCAAACATAATTTTATCAAATCATCGGAACGACACGCTCCTGCTAAACCAATAATTAAAGCAGTCTGGAAATTAAAGGATAAACTTTAGAAAAGAAGAAAATAATTACACTGTTTATTTTACCATCACCATAAGAAATTCTTTTTCTAGAGCCTCTAGTAAAAACTTGTCGACTTCGTCTCTTGAGAAGACTTTCGATTTTTAAGCTTAAAACCTACATTTTTCTCTTTCGAAAAGGCAGTCAGCTTAGAGAATCTACCAATGTTCACATAATGTTTTATCATTATGGTTGATTTGAGTACTGAAAAGGCACTCTAAAGATTTGATGGCTTATGAGTTTTGGCTTGTTCCCCAAAACAGATCAAATCCACATCTTCTGTGATTTTAGTGTTAATATTCTTTACCAATCACTGAAAACTTTATACGCCTTTTCATATCTTTCCCGCAATTTTGTCGATAATAAATCTCGTACTACAGCATTTGCAACCTTAGCCATATCATAAGCAGAATTATCCTCCTCTTCACACATTTTGCAATAACACTAATAAAAAGCCAAAACAAAACAAATGGTTATTTAGTTATTAACACCATGACAACACAACAGACTTGATAATCAATCTCCAAATTATGAATCTATTTTATTCTTATAAGTTTGACATTGTTGACGATTTCAGCAAAAAATTTTATACATAGAACGTGATGAAAGTTATTCTATTGAATTTGTGAGCTTAAATTTACTCGGCCTTACTCGGCCTCGTACTCCTTCGTCCAGTAATAGACAACTTTCATGACTTGAGTCACAGTGAGTCAGTATAATAATAATCGTTTTATTAGTTATTTATTTTTATTCTCTTCGGTGATCTCTAACTATGATTTTAGGTTTAGAGGAGGCCTATATCTTTTTAGGAGATGCCTGAGCGTCCCCCTGGCTGTATCTCTGAAAGAAATCCGGAAGAAGTCGGTGCCTTAATGGATGCCGCCTTTGGCACCCTCATCATAATCCCGAAAACGCGCTGGGCGGACAGGGTGTTTACGCATCTTGGCAGTCACGCACCCTGCCGTCCATGTATGAATTATGATGGCCTTAATTAAATTAGTGCCTTCGTATTCCGGATATCGCCCCGGAAGAGCTGCTCCTGTTGTGTTTGGACGGGAGGTGGTGGGGTGGCAAAGAGGCCGGAAATGATATTACTAAATTAACTGGATATTCAAAAAGTTAATATTGCTGCTGTAAACTGACAATAGCCGACGGCGCACATTTAGCAATTATTCCAAAAGGTATTCGACGATCCAGACTGCTTTTACGTTGCCTCTCATTAATTTATAATATTGCACATTTTATGCACTAATTGCTTTCGCTTTCCGTTTAGTCATTCTAATTCCCGATTTCTGGTGACTGCGTAATTTACAAGCTGAAGTTGCTATGATTCATTACTATGAATATTCAATGTGAATTCGTAACACACAAATGATTTTCATCGGAAACTGAATTTTAACATTGTTTTCATTATTTCCTTAATTTAGTCAGAAATAATGAAGATTATAAATTTGTCAGTAATCAACTGATTTCTCTTCTAAAAAACGAAAGGCGCAAAAGGCTTCTCAGCTAACGAAAAGTGTGTTGGTCGAAGCTAACCAAAAACTGAAAACAATATTTCTTTAATAAATGCCAAGATAAATTTATTACTCAAGAAAATAGGAAAAACAAAACAACAGAATTATTTATGGCATTCAAAAAAATATGTGTTACAGAATAAACTCATACTTCCATTATCTTTTTTGGGCCTCCGTCCACAATAATAAATTTTATATCCATCAAAATCGTCCAGAAACACTCTTTTTGGAGGCCTAGGCCATCAAAGAAGTAACTAAAGGTTGGCCAGTAAAATTTGGAAAAACTTAACTAACTGTGTGACAGTATTTCAATATTTGCTGGAAGATTTCTCAGGTAATTTGCTGTTAATAGTCTATTCAGCGGCTTCAATAATATGTGCCGGTATATCCATTCGATAAAACGTAATAACTTAATTGTGCTAATAAACGAATGAAATGACGCCAAACGAAATTTCCCAACTGTCAAAAATTGTGCCTACTTGACTTTTCATTTTAAACGAGGTATTTGAGCATTTTATTTAATTTTTAACAAATTTAACCATTGTGTATCACACGGCCAGAAACTGCATCCACGACTACTCGTACTTGTATAAACCGTGCAAACGTGCAATTTCTGACGTAGTGATACAAATAACTATTCTATGTGTATTTTCTGACTCAATATTTTTTGATTAATATCTAAATGGGTAATAACTAATCTTAGCGGTGTAAATTATACATTAATATGTTTAAATATAATTAATGTTTAAATATAATTTTTGGATTTTTAGAATGCTTCTTTTAAAGTGGTCTACACTTTTTAATTTTTAGATTGTTGTCTCTATTTTGAAAGAAAACTTATTTTGAAAATTCTTCACGTTAACATACCTTAGCCACGACATTATTTTTTAAATAGTAAAGTGATCATATAAGTGCACACTTTGTCCTTTTGTGGAAGAACAACATTAAATTTATTAACAATTGAACAGTTGAAGAATTATTTTCGAAACATTTTAACTTTTATGATAATTTTCTTACGAAATATTATCTTCATAGTCGTCTCTTATAATTCAAATTTTATTACTTAGTAAACATGATACAGCAACCGTTATGCGCTCCTACTTCGTCTATCTTCGTCTATCTATATTAAAGGTATTAATTTGATATTGCCTCCTACAAATTAAAAACAAAACCAAAAAAAAGATCTATCTTTTAAATCATATCTGTACCTTCTATTTCTATAAGTGCTTTTAACAGCTTTTCTGAATAGGTTAAATTATTGCAAGTTTTTTGTACATTTACTTCTTGTCTGTTTCTTTAATTGTCGACCAGAATGAGAAATTTGTACATTTCATTGAGTCAGAAAATTTTGTTAGGCGTAATACATACGTGTACTTGCGTTCGTAAAAGGTTTTGAAGGCTATACCTGACTGTAAGAAACCGATCTGTAGTATTGGATTGCCACATTGAAAATTTAACGTATTTGTCTTATATTTGCGTCTCTTTTCCACTGACAGAGGTGGAAATTTTTAATGTGAATATCCGACATAATATCATTTTTTCCAAAATTTACATGTCTTACTTTATGAAAGTCAAAAAACCTGCAAGTCGGAGTGTGTGGATCTTTAAATTTGATGTACCTCTGAAATCAACCGATGTTCCATCTATTTATTTATATTAACGCACTCGCATTATTGTGTACGTATTTTCATGTGAAAACAGAAAATTACAGTTAGTAGCACTGTTATAACGTCACATCGTTTAACAAAGAACACTACATGTTAGAAGTTCGACTAAAATAATGCAATAGTAACGCAAAGTACATTTATCATTTTTATAAAATATTTTATTCATAAAATAATTAATGAACCCGTTTAATGTTAAGTTAATGTTTAGGCACTAAAAATCATTAAAATAGGCAGGCAAAAAAGCGTTAAACAATTCGAAAATAGGTATTTAAAAAGATGAAATAAGCATTTCAAAAAATTGAATAGGTATTATTGTTTTCGTGATTTTATTATTTACTTATCATGTAAACTGTAAAGTATAGTAAAAAAAAACATTTACAAGAATTACAGCTAATAATATGTTTTTTTTTAATTCTCTATCGTTAAGGATCGTCTCCTATCGAACAATAAATACTTTAGTTGAGAAAAAGATCTATTGATCTTGCAAGATGTTACAGAAGCAAATTTGAAACATGTCATTTCTGCAATATCCTAATTTATGTTTTTTGCCCTTGCGTCTCCAGAAAGAATACAAGTTAGACTTTTTACCACTTCAAAATCTTGATTTGCAGTTTCACACTTTTCCTTAATAATAATGTTCCTTATTGGTTGAGAGGGTACAAATTTTTCTTATGGGATTATTTACAATATTGATGAGATCAATTATAGTCAAGTATCTGCTTTCTAAACTTGCACTAATTGCACTAAGAATTACAGCATAATTAGCTGAAATAAACGCCAAATCGTTTTGTAAACTTTTTTTCTCAAAAAGTTTCTTCCCTGTCTTGACTGAGGTCGCCGAATGTACGTCTAAACTTCTATTTCCTTAATTTTGTGAATTGGTAGCGTAGTAACATCCAGCTGAAATCTACATGCCCCATCTTGTTAGTATTGGTTGAGTTGGTAGAACTAATTCAGGTGCCATTTCTTTAAAAAGTCTTACCCTAGATGGTGTTCTAAGAAAAATCTTTTTTACTGAAGATATGAACATATCCATGTCGGAAAATTGTTCACGTTTTTCCTTTGGATCCCATGGATCAAGCATGTCACATGCGACGTACGTGGAAATAACACTTTCAGAGCATTTCCTGCCTTTTTCATGTAAGAAGCAGCATCGCTTACGAACATAAGCACGTTGTCATGATAAATTTTCTCTGGCCAAAGTAGTGATAGGGAAGTAGTGAATGACTGTGCGATTATAGTGCTATTTGTCCTTTCACGACATTCTGAACTTAACAAATAAATTTTAGATGCTTGATTTGGTTCCAAAGATCCAATAATCACATTGCCGATGTGCCTGCAAAATTAGATTATATAAAGAAGCTAAATTTTGCAATTTCAAATTTACCTTTCTGCAGCATCTGTTGTCTCATCCACTGACATCCAAATCGTCTCGTTCTTCACGTTTCCTTGAATTTTACACATTGTGAATTCCTAAGCTCTATCGAAATAATTTTTGGAAAGCGGTGACTCATTCGGTAAATTTTCTTTGAGTTTCTTTTCAAAAAAAGGTCGCGACGAATTTTCTCATTTCCATAACGAAATTCCAGCACACACAAACGCTTTACGTAAATCAAACGAAAACTTGGCCACATTCTTTACGACTGCTTTTTTGTGAATGACTCCTTCAGTGTTGAGTAACAAAATACATTCCGTATGCCTGGCCAAAATAATAAATAAAGACATTGAGATCTGTTCAATATTTTGAAACAACCTACATGAGTGAAATTAAAAAAAAATCTGTTGCACTGGAAAAATATACTTTGAAATTAGACAGATTATTAAGATGTTTTATTTCATTCCATTTTGAAAAGTCAAATTTTTCATAACTGTCATGAAACAGTTATGTAAAAACTTTACATAACTGGCCATGTTTCCAATTTAATCATACCTTCAGTTAAAAGAATATTTTATTGATAAATACTTTATTTTAAGATTTATAAACGTTAAAAACAAAATTATTACAAACAACACAATTAACCAAGTTGACTTCAGATTTTGGAGAAATATTTTTTTGTACTTCTTGTCCAATGTTAATTTCTTTTGAAGCAACGTATACTCGTGCATCAGAAGTTTAACACATAATGTTGTTGGCAATTTCCTTATTTTCAGCATTAGCAGAGTCTTCGATATCAGAAGGTGTTTCTGAATCGCTGCTTGCTTGCTTTTCAAGAATTATGTATGAATTATTATGACTTGTAGTGAAAATTCGGCATTCGTTCATTTCGGTTGCAATCTTGTTTCTGTAATAACGGTGGCCCATCTGAGTTTGTGATTTAATGTGAAAAACGTTCTCATTCAAAAAATGAATAAAATAAAATTAAATAAAGATTTGTACGTAATACGTTATGAAATATGCGATATTGTGGACTTGCGTAATTTGTGAAACTCGCTTTGCTGATTTTGGCAAATATTACACTCGTTAAATAATATCGCACTTTTCATAATTGATTATGCAAATAACTATTGATTTAATTACCTTAAGTACAAATGGTTCTTACATGTGTTCCTATACTTTTATCAACAAAAAAATAATTAAAATAATCTTTTTATAAAGAAATTTGCATAATTAAAGTTAGACAAAATTACAAAAACCTTATCCACATAATTGTGATTGGTCTTCACATTTCAAAGCTGTTAAAATAATTAAAAATATAATAATTTAATAGGACTTACTACCGGCAACAAATATAATGATGTCTATAGTATGTGTGATTAAGAAAAAAGAAATAGTAATGTGTATTTTTCCTTGTGACTGCATTTTATTAAGTCTGTTTATATTTTTTATTCCAGATTAATTTTCTAAAGACAAGTTACACTTATTTTTAAACAAAGAGTAAGTGCAAACGAATAAAATTAAAAGCAAGTTTAATACCTCCTGGAATTAAAGTTCTTTATTAAAAAAGAAGACGAAAAAGCTATCGTTTAAATATATTTTGAATGTATTTAATCGATAGAGTCAAGTACCTTCGTCATAAATTAAGCGGTGCACTTGTGTCAAAGAATTCCACAGCGCCAAGGCCTAAAGGGGTTTGACAGATCCACGATTTGTGTACTAAATTACTACTAAGATGGCACGATATTTCATACTACTTTTGAACAAACTAAATTTGTCTAATCGAGATTTTCGATAGAATTAGATTTAGATTAGAATTACCCATGCCTGAATTCGCGAAATAGGGAATGCATATGAGTGAGTGCCATTTCGATATCTTGAACCGTTTACGTTTTCGATTTTTTTCTCAGAACTTTGAAAGCTAATAATTCATGCTTTAAGTAACAGATCTTGATTTTACTTCTTCTGTTTGTCTCCATTCGATGTTGGTGACAAACTGATAAAATTTTATCGTGTTATCTTAATTAATAATGAAAGAGGATGTGCACCCCTCACAACCCTTGGATCTATATTGCCCATTAGCGAACTTGGATCTACGAATTTGCCAAAGAATCCGTACACAAAATTTGAACTTGATAGGTCAAAAGGAGAGGGCGAGCGTGCGAGGAACACGGACAAAAACAAAAGCGCTCCTCTCTAAAGCTCATGTGCTAAAATCGACTCATGTTGCCTGTATGTTTAATTGTGACACTTTTAATCATTTGCTCATTTTCAGAAAATAAATATGGTATTCATATCTAAAATAAAATCCTTTTTAAATCAATTAAAATTATGAAAATTATTTAAAAAATTGAAATGGTAAAAACATTCCATTTTATGCAACGGAAATCTGATGAAATCTATTTCTAAATGTTAAGTAGTAAATTATGTATGCCTTTTACATGGATAAATAAGAGAAGAACCCTTTTTTTCACGTTTGATGGACTCTTCTAATATTGTTTACGTGATGATGGTGGAGAGGTGTGGGAAGCACATCGCGGTTGGTGGAGTTCACACGGGTCACGGTCATCACGGCCAGTCACGAATTAGGCCTGATTTACTTCGATAGCGCACGTCTTCCACGGCCCAACTGCGCGTCACGTATCTTCTATGCACTGAAAAGATCCACTAAGCTGTTAGTTGGATGTGCTATGTTGTGATAACGATCACCATACTGTCTGTGCGGTTCGAATTTCCCAGTAGAGACTTCGAAGTGCGACCGAATCAGAGTAGATTACAAATGCTCAATAAACACATACTCGTGCGGTGTGTACGTACTGTCCATGAATTTAGTCGTGACTTATCCCAGAGTGGCCAGCATTAGTGGCTCAAACTGACCCGCAAGAGTCTAACAATAAATCATCTAACGTAATCGAATTAAATCCGATGAAGTTTCAGAAATGTATTTACAGAACTATACAGATCACACAGTTCAAGGCACTTAGAGGCCACGAAGGTGATCTGTTTCATATATTGAATATAAAGATTTTGTTTGTTTTTGATTTACCTAGTCATTATTCTTTACATTCTCTTTTTTAGAACACTACTGAAAATCACGAAAGGGAAACACTAAATGATTTAGAGCGAGTGTTGCGTATGAGTAATTAAAAAATCAATGCTTCTACATAGTCTACTCGAAAAGATCGGATTCAAAAATCTGCAAGTTCTAAAGTTAATGTCATGCCGTGAAACTGCTAAAATTACAGCTTGCTAATATGCACCGTTTCATCCCCAGCCACCCCATGTTTAAAATTTTAAATGTAACCCCATGTACTCCGATATATTTTTGGAAGAGATTATTAAAAAAAATATAGCTGTAACAAAAATATTGCTAGATTTCGTAGAGTTGATTTAAAAAAAAAGGAGTAATTTATTCAGCGTAATTGTATAAATGTTGGAACTGCTCAACATTCGCTATAAAAGTTTTTTTCAAACTTAGTTTGAATTGACAGATTTTAGCGACCTCCAAAAAAAAATATCCTAAAAGGCTCACCTGTGGGAATTATGTTAACTGTTCAATTAACTGTTCAGGGCATTAGAGTCGTTTGTCGAAAATATACATTTCAACATGAATTCACAATTAATCAAGAAATCACATATGCTTGAAAGTCGTTTAATCAACTGAGATGACTTGTTTTTATTTTTGATTTTTCAAAATTAAATTCTTCGTTGTTACTAAAGTTTTATCAACATTTTTGCGCCTATAGAAATATCTTTATCTTTCAAAAATTGTACAATTTAAAATTTTTAATTTCTTATCGGTGGGTAAGAGTGAAATAGTGTCTTCTAGAAGGCCGTAATTTTAGCTGTTGCATGTCCTCTACTATGCCCAATAAACATATGTATTAATAAAGTTCCATATCGTTCCTTTCAAATTAATTAATTTATACCCTTAAAATTGTCGAATATGTTTGGATCGTAACTTTTCGTGTAGACACCCGGTATTTACTTAATACTAGCACTAGATAATAATAAGTAATAGAAGTAATCGTTCGAAAGTTAAAAAAAATGAGGTGTGTTAAACACACCGAGTAAAAACCCAGTGGTGCTTCTCTTGAATGCTTGTACGTACTACGGTAAAGTATCATTATGATTATTATCACGTAATTTGAAAACATCCACAAGCAATATTTATGTCATAATGAAGATTAATGACGGTTAATTAAAAGAAAATAAAAATATATATCAAAGTTTTACAAACCGCATTTATAAAATTCACAAGATTATTATATTATTGTTAGATATATTTTAATGTCGTATGTTCTGTCTTTCAAAACTGAGAAAGTAGCATGTGTTGGATTAAGTTGGTATACCGAAAATTTCCACTAAACGTGTAGTAACTTTAGTAACAATTGAGCAGTATAAATCTTAGAAGGTAAATGCAAGTACGTTGCGTAAATCAAATATTTTATTGATTTCTAATTTTCGTAATTAATTGTTTAGTTCTGTTTTTATCTGATTAATACAATTTGTATTTGCTCGTATTTGACTCTAAAAAGAATTAAAAATTCGCATCAGGAATCGTCATCCATTCAAAAATAAAGTAGGCAGTCATTTCGCTTGGGCCTAGTCAGTGGGAATGGATGGAATATTGTCAGCTCTCCTCCAGCAAGGGCGAAATGCTTTTATCAGTGAAGGCTCAGCACGAGGCTCCTGTAAACCGGAGTGAGCAAAAGAAAGAATTCAAAGATCGGGCGAATCTTTTTAACTTGCAGGACATAATTTGCAATTTGTCTTAATATTTTGACACGTGCGGATTGAAAATGACAATAATTTTATTTACATTTACAAAAAAACTAACATTATAGTTATTATTAGTGTTGTGTGAGGGCACCACGCAGTGTCTGCGATATCTGGAACACAAAAATTCATTCCTTGAGTCAGCCAAATTTGTTATGTCTATTTATCGTAATGACCCATACTAGATGAAACAAAATTACTACAAGGAGTAGTTCTTAATGAAAAGGCTCCATATATGATACATAAAATGTATTTACTTACTAAAGATGCATAGCTGACTGTCAATATTACTAAACCACAAAAAAATAATAATATTTATTAACACAAGTGACTTTTGTCACTTGTGAGGCATTAGATATACATTGCCCCGCAAAATAAACGCAACAATTGGAAATTTCGCTTTTAAAAATAAATTTTATTGTTTTCTCCGAATTGGTCCCTAATGGATACTTATTAAAACAAATTTTATAATTCAAGAACAAAAAACTGGAAAAACAACAACAAAATTGCAAGAATACAAAAAATGATGAGTCTTCTGATCTACGAAGTAACATGTAATAGTCCTACAGTTGACCTTAATAGGATGTATTACTTCCTCGAGCATTGATAACAGTTCGCATTCTTCGTGGCATGCTGTCAGTTCTGACTTCTTCCTGCTCAGCTTCTTTCCACACTTGCGTTAATCTGAGTGTTGGCTCTAAAAGTTGCAGGAGGCTGCTGCAACTTTGCAATCTTCTGTCCCACGCTGTCCCACAAATGCTATATGGGATTGAGGTCGGAGCTTCGTGCTGCCCAGTTCATACGAACAATTCCCACTTGCTTAAAGTACTGGTTCATAATTCGTGCAATATGCAGCCTGGTATTATCTTGCATATAAATGAAATTATCCCCAATATATGAGAAAAATGGTACAACATGAGGCTCTAGCGTACCGATGTGCTGTTAGTCGACCACCATTAATGTATAGGTATACCAACTTTGTGTTTGCTTGCGAAGTTATGCCTGCCCACACCATGACAAAGCCACCATCATATTGCATAGTTCCAACTATGCACGCCTGGTTGTATCTTTCGCCAGGATGTGGATATACTCTTCAACGACGGTCATCACTACAAAATCTTGACTCGTCACTGAACACTACTCTACCCTAATCAGCATTGTTCCAATTAACAAAGGATCTTTAACGGCTTGATAGGGTGGAAGATCAATTTCAGCAAGTCTCCTTCTGAGCGTATCCTGGCTTAGTCGACGACCATAGGTCATATCAAATTGTTGTCGCAAGTAAGTGCTAGTTAGGAATCGTTGTCTTAAACTTTGCAATTGAATAAATCTGCCTTCTCTCGCCATTGTTATTCTTTTTCGACCCTGGCCACATCTTCTTTCGTGACTTCCTGTTTCCCTAAAGCGGGAAAGAACTCGCGATATGGCGAATCAGCCACATGCAAACGTTGGCCGAGTTGCAGTAAACTTTTCTTCTTATAGCGCCACTGCAACAAAATATTATTCGCGTGTAAGATTTTTTGAAGCCCATCCTGAGTGATTCATTGTTATATGCCTTTTTCAAATTTTCCAACTAAACTTCCAGAAACCAGAAAACTTGCGTGTCACATGATAGCTCGCTTTTTTAACAAGAAACAGACTTGTTTGATAAATAAAATTCTATGTTTTTTTGGCTTACTTCTCCATATTCCAAGTTTTTCTGATAATCAGTTTTGTGAATCGCTTTTAAATTTTTTAAACTGCATGTAAAAAATGAGATATTTCATTATAAATAAAATAAAACTGTTGCCATCATAAGTAACATAAAACCGGTCCCAGAAAAATTTGCCCAATTTTTAAAAATAACATGTTTAAATAAATTAAATTTATTAGAAGACGAGTTTCACTGTGGCTCAAAGCCGAACAAACTCACCGAAGGACTTCTTCCGCAAATCGTAGAAAGTCCAACGAATCTGTTGTTACTGGTAATTTTTATTGTAAAGTTAAATGGCTATTTAAGTTGCGATAGTATCAGGTTTCAACACTGTGAAAACTGGAATAATTATACCAATTAATTTCTTCAGTAACAAGAAAATATTGGCCTTAGAAGTTTGAGCATGTATTTTTAAATTTTTTTATGATTTTATAACTTAGGTTTCACTTGTTCAATGCATTTGCTTTTAGTTTTAACGTAAATGGGTTTTAATAACAATAAAAAAGGAAAATTTTCATATCAGATTATCTTAAGATTTACTGTTTTTCATCAGTTTTCGGTAAATTTTTGCCGGGTTTTGAATATTGTACAATATTGTTTAATATTGTACGTAAAATTATTAACTACACGGACGTAAAAGAAAAATATTTGAATATAAGTAATTCACCAATGTTAACAATAAAATGTCTAAAGTTTGAAAAATTTGGAATTTAAATTAAGCGCTAATCTGTATCGATCAGTTAGATACATTTTAATTTGAGCAGGCTTTTATCGGCCTATTCATTGCAGTACCTAACGTAAAGTAATTCCTGAAGGGAAAATCGAAGTTGTCAACTGCATTAGTGATGTCGTTATTCTAGAATTTAAAAAGCCTGGAAGTCGGAGCCTGTGGATCTTTATACTCGATGGATCTTTGATTTGTGTGGATCTTTGAAATTGATTTAATTTATTTAATCTGGGTGCAGAATCTGCACCTAATATTAGCGCACTCGCATTATTTTGCA
>QDEB01099179.1:0-13717 GCA_004193795.1 Asbolus verrucosus | reverse complement strand
TTTGTCTGAGGGAATAAAAGGATAAAGGCTGTAGACCTCATTTTAAGAAATTGGAATCCAATTCAGAAGCAAATATAAAACTTATAGAAAATGTATCAAGGATTTTCTTAATAAAGAATTGTCAAAGATGAAAATGAAGATTTTTACCAAAGGTGGTGGGGACTAGTTAAGAGATAATTTTTTTATGTAATAATGATTTCTTCCAAGGACAGTTTTTTATGGAGGAATTGAAAAGGAAATATTAAAAAAAACTTCAGAAAATTTATGAAGGGATTAAAATTCACGGTGAACAGAACTGGTATGTTACTGGATCTTCTATGTGAAAATAATTTTCGGTAAAACAAGATAAGTTTAAAGAGTAATTGTTAAGAACAAAACCTGCAAAGAGAAAATTTTGTGAAAAGGGAAAGTTTTATTTTCACTGACTTGAAACAGAATTTAAAAAATGAAAACATTTTTGAGACAATCTATGAAGGAATAGACATTTTTGACAAAGGAAAAGTCAAAGATCAAAAACTTTTGCTAAAGAAAGTGGACAGGACTGGTCCCTTAAGGTAATTACGGCTTCTACTAAAGAAAACGAGTTTAAGAGATTAATGTCAGAAACACCATTAGATAGTGCAATTTTGAAAAAGATGGGGGAACAAAAGGCGAAACTTGTAAGATTTATTCTGAGGAAACTGCTATAGAATCTTTAAAAAACAAAATTCGGGAAAACCTATAGGCGACTGAAAATGTTTAATGTACCCGTTAAAAATGGCAGTGCTGAATGACGTGCAAGGAATTAGTCCAGAGATTGATTGGTTGTAGAATAACAATTTTTGCAGGAAAAAAAAACAAGTTTAATGGAACAAAACTGGTAAAAAGAAAATATTTTTGAATAAAGATCTTTCCAAATAGAAAGATTTTTTTAGAAAAACTGCAGAAGAAAGAATTTACTGAAGGAGGTGAAATGAATGTAGATTTTTTATAGAAAGATAATATTTCTTCCAAAAAACAAATTTAAACTGTTGAAGAGAAGATTATTGAGAGGAATTTTTTTTATGGAGAATGAAGCCCATAATAAAGATAAGATCAATTTCATTTTATTTCAATTTCTTGATGATGATTTCTGTTAATGAACTCAAACTTAAGAGGGGAAGAATGAATACACATATACCAAAAAATAATAATAATAAAAGCTTCCAGAAGTAATTTATTTGTTGAAAGTCACAAGGTGATATTAATATGCTCATGTCATATAGTCAGAAGATAACTACGTCAAAATGATAATTATGCTGGATTAAAATTGTCATCACTTGATAGTGATGGTACGTGGCCTGATGGCCGTGCTGGGTAGTGGTAGGTTTAAATAAGCTTTCAGAAATAAAAAAATTAAATACCTATTAAACGGAAGATCTTGAGAAAGAGAAGTTTGCACATCCTTTTAAAAAGAAGAAATGTTTAATGTGGCTAGAATTGTTCTTATTTTACTGATTTTGATGGAGAAGTGTGAGTTCTATTTGTTTCGAAGTCGACCAAACTTCCTTAATAGCACATTACTTTAAAATTTAAAGTCGGAAATAAGGCCAAAGCAAATTGTTTTTATTTAGCTTGTACTCGTATTTTTGTTGAAGTTGAAAGTTTGTTACAATTGCTAACAAGTTGCAGGAGCAAGTTAAGCTCGCATCGCAGGTACGTAAATGTAGATCGAGTTTGTTTAGTTATAAACAAAATTGGAATTCCGTTAGCACACGGTAATTAACTTAAACAGCCCTTAAATTCGAGAAAACTTAATTGCAATTAAAACCTTTAAAGTGAGCCAGCTTACATTGAAAGGGAGACTGATGAAACAAAATAAATTTAGAAACAAAAACTTCCACCTGGGGACTTTAAATTGGACTCTATTTGATTTTGGATAAAGAAATCCCTCAACGCTGGTTTTATTCGCTTAATTTTTTTTTTCTTAGGTATGAAAGCGAGCGGAATTTTCTATGAGGACAATCTCATTTGCAAATATTTCTTATTTCGGCGAAGTGTAAACAAGTTGGAGAACATTACCGAACTCTCGACGGGTATTTATCATTGTGATGCGTGGACTACTTGGCAACATATACATTAACCTCTGGCCCGATCTAAAATACTTTCAATTTGTTTAAGTTTAATGGACGTTCCTCCTCCATATTCAGCGGATTTTTGTTTAAAAAATGTTGGCTCGCTTCGAACAACCTTGAGTTTTCTATTTTTTAAAAGGTTCGTTGTTTTCTTGTGGACGTGATTCGCTAGACTTAATGGTTGTAAATGGAAATAAAGCACTTAAAAGTGGGTCATTTCAATATAGCTACTGGACCATTAAAAAAATAATTTATATATTATTGACAGCCGCCTTTAATACATCTTCTTAACTTCTAACAACTATTATTACTGTTAACAGACTCTGTAAAAAAGTGGCATTTCGCTCTCTTACTCGGTCCCACATTTTTATCTGCGAATTTTATTCACTACATTCACACGAATTAAATTCAGATTTAACCTTTTCAATTCATTTCTGTATCTTTTTGACTTTAATCGTTGTTCGTTCTGTTACTGATTTCCGTATCATTGTACAAAATTTTAGCCTTGTTTCATCATGAACAGCTTTCGCTGTTCGGAAAACATATCTCGTCACACCACACTCATTCAACAGCAATTCGTTGTCAACAAAGTCATAATTCGCCACATTTTTTTTGGTACACTTCTTGTAGGTTTTTACATTTTTACTCTTGTTAACTCTTTCCTTTTCTCTGTTATTGCACTTGCAAGTTACTGAGAAATGAATACCAGCACATCTCTACGTTTATATTTTACATCTTCTTAACAGAAATATTTGGGTTGGGCATGTAAACGAGGATACCGGTAGAGTGTTCAATGCAAAATCAATGCAATAGCTGCAAACAGTGAGTGAAGGAGAGTGAAACTAAAGATAAATATAACGAAATGGAAACACGAAGCATCATCCAGTACATCACATATAATGAAAAGTAAAAATGAAAGACTGAAAAATATTTGAAAAAGTCTTATTGAAGTAATTTTTAAACAGTAATTTTTTTCTCAGACACCTGTTAAATATTTTTATGTTAGGCATTGGAATAACAAGAATTCATTGAAAAGATGTTATTTTTCGAAAAACATATCGAATCTTCCTTTTCGCTGAAAACCGTTTCTAGGGAAGATCCACATGACAGAATTCTGGAAAAGTTATATCGAAGATGCGACATCGAAACTACTAAAATTATCATTTTAAAGTCAAATCTTCTTCACATCTTATCTAAGACAGTAACGTAACAAAAGTACATTTGGTTATAACGAACTATTACGAAGTCATGTGAACTACCATTAAATAATCCAAAAACTGAAAAACTTTTTCAATGAAAAGTCAGTTTGGTAATAAGTGTTCCATCGGGTACTTAATCCACATCCAACACATCGAAAGCAAGTCCAAAAGCTAACATACTTTTACCATGTTGTCAGTTCAGTTAAAACGAACTTCGTTTATAACATACTGATTCGAATAGATGCGAAGTATGAAGTTCTGGGTGTGCCTGGCACTTGCTATTGCTCGCCATTGTGTCGGTTAGTGTACCTGAAAGTTGGCAATTGTGCGTCGGCGGGTTTAATTTACAACCACGAAAGAAATTGCGTATTTTTTGCGTGCGCTTCCGCCGTGCGGAAATTAGCATGGGCTGCGCCATAACGGTGAGCAAATATTGTCCGACTCTTTGCATTCTGTAATTTATTCGTCCTTATAAGTTGATAAACACCAACAAATAGAAAGTTGTAAGTCGAAACAGGAACAAGGAATGTATGCTGAGCAAACTCTTACCGGGAAAACACGAAAATGAAGAGAATAAATTAACATAAAGTCTCAGGCATTTCCGTTGCCTTTTCAGAGTTTATTCCAAACACACGGATACAGAACAAACACGGCGGTACACACCTACATCATGTAAATACCGTAGTTGCTCCAATCTACATCTTAATTGGTTGTCATGTTTATTGCCGAGTTTAAAGTTGGGTTTACGGTGAACATCCGCGTTTTATGCTGCTTTTATGTTACATTCTGTTCTTGTGCATGCAGGTTCAGGTACGGCCGAATAAAGAGCCGTTCAATAAAAACAAAGCCATTGCTCAGGCTCGTAATAAAACCGGTCTAATTCAATTACAAGCTAGCTCCTAAATTTTTCCTTCCGCCCGGACGGAGGCGCCATTAAATCTGAGTAATTGGATCCAGGTAAGGTGCACGGCTAGATAAATCGTGTGGTATCGTCCAGAACAGAATGATTTGCCGGAAACTTAGGCCACGTCATATCCTTCAGGGCTGCCAACACTATCCATCACACCTCAGCCAGACGCACCGTCTTAATCACTGCCCGAGAAATATTAAACCTAGTTTGTCTGACCTGTCCAATTGGCTCTGAATAATTACTCATATATGTTGCGATCACATGAAAGCGGAGGTGAGGAGAAAAATAGGCGGATATGTCTTCGCCGCCATTACGCCTTAAATCCACATCATTTATTCGGAAAGGCCACTTCTCATGCTCATAAACCGCGCCGAAGATCGCGCCTAAATATAAAATCTAATTCCATTTTTTCAGTTTCGCAGATTTGCAGTCACGTCTACATCGCTCTCAGGCCAACATGCTGGTCGAAACCTCCGAGTTTGCAAAACAGTTACAAAAAAATTTTGACACTCCAGTATCCAGCATGGATATTTTGTCATCTGACGATGTTGACCATTGACATCGCCATGCAGACAAAACGATCCCTCGTCAGAGACAACAATTTGTTTTGCAAAGTTTGGATTGGTTTCACACATTTGTATCACTACTTTGTCAAATAGCATTGGTTAATCAAAATAGAAGCTGGAATTTCTTCTGTTACCAATAAAATATTGATCTGTATACCTTCACTGAAAAACCAACTCGTTAGAATGACCTCCCAGCATGTCCACATTATTCAAATTTGTATGATTGTCGATTTAAATGTTTGCAAAAAATACTTCAGAATATTGCACAAATTTCAATCTGGCTTAGATATTTCGAGAGAAATACCAAAAAATTTCAATGATTCCAGGTCCAAAACCAAATAAAGAAGCATTTCATATTGAACACTCTCGCTTTTTACCTTGCTTGATATTTACGAAATTATTGTCTTTCTTCTTCAACATAAAAATTTTCATTTTTGTCAATCATCGTTTTTAGTTACGTATGGTCTAAAGGCTAAATTAATCGGTCTTAGGTCTTCTCAAAATAATAAGAGCAGGTACACATTCTTTATTAATAAACCAAACTTCATCGCAATCGGCCAACAGAGCAAAAACATTTTTCTTCAAGTTTATTTCGAATAATTAAAATCAATTGATTGAATTTAAAGTTATCTTGGAATTATGTGATAACATATTTTATAGATCTCTGTCTATTTTATTGTTTACAATGTTTTTCCCCTCTATCTCCCTATTTGAACGTTTTTTTCATAGGTTATTCCTACTGATAGAATTTTGAATAATATGCATATATTTATTTTTAAATTTTCATTCTGGAAAGATTCAGGTATGGTATCTCTTTATAAGTATCTTTTCAAATGTTAAATTCAACTCCTGTTAGTAAATTTCGTCTAACTTTTGTTTAATTATGTAAATTTCTTTATAAAAAGATCATTGGTCATTTTTCTATTTCATATCAATCTTTTGCGTTATAAATTTTTGAGATTGTTAAACCTTTATCTTTTTATATAAATAATACTCCTAATAAATAACTAATTATTAAAAAGAAAAATAGCTCGCTCAAAAGTTATATTCGTAATATTTATTGCTTGTAATATTAGACTTTAACGTTTAATTTTATTCAAAATTATTTATACCATAAGGGCGAATGGTCGATAACCTTTTTTTAGATTAATTAAATTTAGTGTTAAATTTAGTTATGCATAAGAGCTTGATGATAAAATAATAATTCACATAAGGTACATTATTATCAGGGTCACTTCTTGGAATCATATTACCGCAAACAACTACCTGACGCGTCAAAGCAGTCTGACTCGTCTTTTATTCATCGTTCAACTTTACAATTTAGGCGACAATTAAGAGCAATAAAGAAATGAACAGATGTGGAGAATTCATTTTTCATGATTTTCGTAAAGAAAAAGTGATGTTAATTTTTCGTTATGACTGTCTTTTATTTAAATCTATTTATATTTTTTACTCCATATTTATTTTTGGAACGGTACAACTTTCGACTCCTAAGACTGGTTTTGATCAAAATTAGTATGTAGATTGACAACAGGAAAATCTATTTTTTTTTTCACGTGTATATTCATTTCAAAGATCCACCAAAAATCAAGAATCCACACGCTCCAACTTCCAGGCTTTTTGAAATAATATTTTTTATTATTTGTTTCTTGAAGATCATTTGAAGAGCATTCTTCAAATTTTGACCCAGAACTAACGGTGGCTAATTAAGATGAATTCGAAACAGTATTTCCTATGCGAAACTCAACTTTTTTATACTTCCTAAGAAAAAATTTTAATCCACTTATTTTCTAGAAATCTATTTTAAAAAAACCGGTTACGAAAATTCAAATGTTTTCTTCTATTTGTCTTTCTACAAGCAAAGAAACGATTTTCGTTGTACAGTTCGGTAATCAATTGAAAACAATTTTTCAACTTTCACTGAGATTTTTATTACATTATTTAATAAAAAAAAAAAATGAAAGAATTTTTTTTAAAGTAAGAAATCCAAACTATGTGAAAGTATTAAAGGTGGAGAATGCACATTTTGTGAAGAACTGAAGAAAGCAATTTTTGAGTGGCGATTCTAGAAAATCTTGAGTCAAACTGCAGCTGCAAAGCGGATAAGAACTTGAACAACTGTCTGCAAAATTGTGACAGCAGACGAAGTGCCAGTCACAGGAACAGGTGAATTCGGAACGATTTTTATGCTTTCTGGCGGTAATTGGGCGAATATTTTAATGAAGTCACGGAGTAAATTGCGGAAGACTATTTCTAATCTTGATACATTGTTGCACAGTGTGAAATAAGTTTTCACCTGTTTTCAACCTTGGCACTGAGACAAAAATCACGTGAAGTTACAAATTAATTGGAATTCGTTTGACGTATTCCAGAAAATCAAATTACTAGGAACATGATAAAAGGTGCTCCAGCTTAAAACCAATCTTGATATAAATAGAATCCGTCGCCGATTGCTTATATTTTATTAAGATAACACGGCAATGGAGATGATCGCATCAGCTTTTCCGTATTATTTAAATTCATATTTTAAACATTTCCCACATCACGGATGGAATTTTAAATTCCAATATAATCCAACATGCTCTTCACAAAAATTCTATTTCGACTAAAATTCAAAATTTAGGAAAGCAGAGCCAAGATTAATACTACGAGAAAGATTAGGCAAGGACTTCCGATCAGGTTCGTTTTTCCACATCATTAATATATCACTCATATTCCCGTCATTTTGACAAATTTTTTCAACACCAACACAAGTCTTTCGAGTTAATTAAAAACGTGCTTTTCCGAAACGATTTCAGGAGAAAAATCGCTGACGATTGAAGTCCTGCCGACTTCTTGCATCTGATTAATCACGATGACAATTTTGTCAGAGCTGATGGAGCGGTTTTTTGAAAAGTTTTCGGATGATTCTTTAGCACCCTAATTACTTAATCACGCAAACTATTATTCTTGGCAGCATTTCAAAGAAGAAATTGAAAAGTTTAAGAAATCTCAAAACGACGGTTTTTTCTCGCTTTCATCACTCGGTACTTTTGGCACTCGAATAATATATTCGATATAGCTGATTAATGTTTGTTACACACTGTAAAATTATTCTGGAAGCAATAGGATAAATATTTTTATAGAACGGATAAGATATGGTTCCTTTAAATTTTTAATTTTCTTAATGGATTACGACCGTGGTTAACCGTTGTGCAATTTTTAAATTTATTTATGTAAAACAAACATTTTTATATTTTTGGCGTCCATTAAGATGCGAGTTTTATGTGCTTGGGGTACAGCATTTATAATCGTATAGGCAAACAGAGAAATGAAAGAAAAACAAATTTCTGCAATTGGGGGCCGCCACCTTTACATTTATTGCGTAGCATGCACACATGGCTTCAATCTTACAAAATGTGGATGGTAAGTGAATTACACGGGCCATAAAAATTTTTAACTGAATCCAAATGTTTATAAAGTCTATGTCTTCCACCTGTTCTCCTTGTAAACGTATCATACTTTCGTTCGGAATTGCTCCCCTGAGCTGCTCCCACCTCAGAACGACACACAACTTTATTTTATGGTTAAATAGTTCCGAAGAAAGTCTTCGATTCGCTCGAGGGGGAAATCGAAGTAATTATGATTGTCGTCTTAATTGGCGGAGGGACGTAAACCGGTCGTTGTTTTAAATAGATTTTACTGAGAAGACCGTGCTCATGAGGTGGAAGTCGTAAATGGATTTTATTTTGATACCTATGCGCAATCAGAACAATAAACCGAGAAGCTGCCGGATAGCAAGGCCCAATCTCGTCATTTGCATGTCCGCTGCGAGAGAGGATTACAGTTCGACTTGCGTAAGATGCGAAATTTTCATTAAAAATGGCAAATTCCACCCTGTTTATGACCAAACATGCCATCGCTATCTTGACAGAAATGTCAGAACTTTCTTAATCTCAACGGTAGCTTTACAAATTTTATAGAACAAGAGCGACGGAATCTCAAAATGTCAATTTTGTCTTAAATATTTTCAAAAATTTCAAAAATACAAAAACAAATAATAAAAGTGTTTGCATATAAATGTGTCAAAATAAAAATTAAAAATGAAATGAAAAAAGCATCCGCTATTGAGATTCATCTCCAATGCCCAAATAGATGATAGGAAAAGCATTAAAAACTCAAAAAACCGGGTTTCAAATTATAAGGAATGAAATAAATATATTGATTCAGTTATAACGAATCACCATTAAAATTTAAAAAAATAAAAGAGTTATTAATAAAACAAAAAATGAGATAAAATATAAATTTAAGTTAATAGTAGCAAAATGAAGACATATATAATCAGTTATATTAATAATCAGTTATAATCAGTTTATATTAGTTTAGGAATTAACATAATAAAAAAACGAATTTCTTATATCATAGATTTTAACAAAACTCTAAAAATGCAAGAATGACTAATGAATAGCCGAATACAAGACTTTAAGTTACAAATATTACATAAAAATATTCCAAAAATTTCAAATGTTCGTCAAAATTTTTTAATTTATTTCTAAAAAATATATAAACAATAATTCCATACATATTTTTTTATTTTGACATTAATAGATTTTAATTTCTTTTTAACCAACTTACATTTTAGTTTATATAAATTTGAATTTAGTTAAACATTCCGGCGATTAAAAGGAAGAAAATTAAAGAAAAACAAGAAACAAAGGAGATCTGACTCAACACAACAGTGTAAACAAGGTTAAAGCTGAGATTGTTTGCTCAGTTTAAGGAAAATTGCTTGTTTGCATATTGTTTACGCCACACAAACACAATTTTTATTGCTTACATTTCAATGTTTATTGCTAATGCTGTATATCAGTCGATGATGGACATTGTACATTGTACATTGATCGACACACATGATCCAACAATACAAAAATAAACAAAGTGTAAGATTTTTGTCAGCACAACGTGAAATCTTTCCTTAGCTTTTCCTTTATGTTGCTGTATTTGTGATCTAACACTTTACGGTTTCGTTCAGTGACTTTAAACTTTGTGGACATAAAATTGGGCGGAATGAAAATTATTTACAGCATCAGCAAGATCAATTTTTATACAATAAGTCTATGTTTCTTAAACAAAAGAGAAAAATGATTGCTCCAGTTTTTTCAAATATTGTTCAAAAAGATGGATTATCTACCTATTCTACGTTACGCACTACCTTTACCCACTTTTATTACTACATTGTTCAAAGTCAGATTTTTAACAGATGCAGGGATTATAAGAACTTATCTAAAGTAAAATTATCAAAGAACTTTAAAAATAAAGGCTACGTGAGTCCACCAAATTTTACCAAACAAAGAGAAATGTGGCACATTAGTGACGTCCTCGAGTAAATGAACTGTAATATTGGCATTATTTCGATCTGTTCAGTCCTGACAAAACGATCTGCAATCGTTGCAATCGGTGTTGACTCACGGGATATGTTTCCGAGAAAAGCAGGCCATGGGTGGTTAAATGCAAATAGCCTAAGGGCTGTTTTTCTGTAAGAAACAATAAATCACAACGTCCTTAATCGGTATAAATAGCGGGCGTCGATACCTACAGTGCATCTGATGAATAGACCGGTGATGTAATTAAATGTGATCCAACTAAATGTAATCTAGACATCGTCAAAGTGTACCTTTCCCAAAGCTTTGCACCGCAGGGATTTTGAACAATAGTCCGATTGTTTTGCTGGCGAGAACGGGAGTGTAAAGCTCAACGCTAAAAACAACCTGGTCAGAGGGAGACGTCCGACAATAACTATGCCAATCAAATCCTTTACGCTTCGCATCCTCCACACAGACAATCCCGATTTATTTCATATGAAATTAATAGACAGCATTTAATTGTTTCTGACCGTGTTTCGGTCCGCGCCAATTACTCCGAACGCCATGTTGGGAATAATAATAATAATAAGAACACCATCCGATAACCGAAGCAGATAATACAGATTATACAGCTTCAAAGTATTTAAGTAATGTAATTTTTAGAAATGATAAATATAAATTGTATTGAGATAGCACAGTTTTAACTGGTACACGCGTCGTCAGCAGCAGACCAGATAGCGCAAAGATAGAAACAAGTATCTCCAAGTACTCTGATAAAATCTGTTTTTTTTCGTTTTTCTATTATTGTTTCTGTGTATGTGGCGTGTTGTTTCCTTTTTTCTGAAGATTTTATTCTTATTTCGCCTTTTCGCTTTTTCATTTCATTTTATTATCATTCTCATTCTTCCACTTAATTAATTAATTTGAATCTATTTAAATGTCTCTATTTATCTTTTTGTGTTTTCTTTTCCCTTTGTGCTAATTATTATAATTTTGGTTTTTATCTCTACGTTTCTTTCTTTTAGTTCCATATCTACAGTGGTTAGATTTCGTTCCTTTTGGTTTTCTTCTTGGTTTTAGGTTGTCTGCTAAGGCTCATTCAGAAAGTTGTACTTTTTCAGTTTTTCAATTATTATCCATGTTGAACTTTATTGTTTCATCCTTTACTTTGCCGAATCTTTTAAAAATAAAGAGAGCCTGAGTATCAGTTACTGTCGTAATCCTTTATTTTTTCGTTCTTAGATTTTCTTCTCTTTTGAGTTCTTCATAGAAGTTTTCAAATGTACTTAACCTTCCTTTACCATTTGATTTTACTGAACTTGGCTATTTTTTATCTTATTTCAATTATTATGGATCTCAAAAAATTCCCTGTGTGAAAATATTAAAGATCAACCAAAAACTTTTGCTGAAAATGGATTAGGAATAGGTCTTCAGATTTTGAGACATCCTCATTCTTCCGATTGTACAACGCTGAAATCTGAAGACGAGGACCTAAAATTCAAAATCGTCAATTTCTTTTCTGACTTTATTACTTTCATTCTCATTATCCAATTTGTCTCTTTCATGCTTCTCATTTCAAATAGTGCCTCTTCTATCCTGAAGTAGGTACTTTAGATTCCCACTTGTTCTGATTTTTAACGGTCTCGGTTGTAGTCTTCGTGGCTAATAATATATCTTTAATTGTAATTATTAGACTCAGTGTTAATTAGACATGCAATAACTTTTCTGAATATCTCTTGTTTTTGAAACGACTGAAAGAGATTTTACTCCAAAAAACTTCTTTTGTCTTATTTCAAGTTATTTTCAGGGAGATTTTTTATCCAATAAACATTTTAATAGAATTTTGTTCTTGCTGTATCTGCTTGGAAATACATATATAGTTCATATTTTGAAGTCACATATTTTTGTTACAAAAGTACAAAAAGGTTATATAATGATGAAAGCTGAAGAGTACGGAAAGATACATTTTTTGAAAGAGACGTGTAAAAGGGAAAAACGAAAACTGAAAGAGCAAGAACAAGCAATGAAGAAACAGAAACAGGGGCATAGAAATATATTACCGAAGAAAGGAAAATCCAAGCAAAAGCGAAGATTGGAGAAGACT
This sequence comes from Asbolus verrucosus, assembly GCA_004193795.1. Taxonomy (NCBI): domain Eukaryota; kingdom Metazoa; phylum Arthropoda; class Insecta; order Coleoptera; family Tenebrionidae; genus Asbolus; species Asbolus verrucosus. The sequence continues at coordinate 1,503 of QDEB01099179.1, read as the reverse complement.
GAAGATTTTCTAAAAATGTTAGGAGCGACAGAAACGAAAATAACAACAGAGATACTGAATCAGGAAAATGAATGTGAGAAAGAAGTTGAAGAAACAAAAGAAGAACAAGACAAAACTGAAAAAGGGTAAGGTATGGAATGAAACTTGAATGTATGCCAAAGCTGATAACCAAACGTGGCGAGGAGAAGGATTGCTCTCTCAGTGGTAATAAGGGATCATAAGCCTAATATTGAAAAAACAGACAAAACTAAAATTGAAAGTTATACAAGCATTACCTTAATGAATGGTATTACAAAATATTGTCATGATTCTAACAAGAAAGATTTTGACAGGCTGAATTCAGAAATGATAGAAGAATAGAAAATTTAGAAATTTTAAAATGTGCAACTGAAAAGGGATTGTTAAAACCGGAAGCAGAGACGGAATCTTGAAGTTTTATTTGAAAACGTAACATGATGTTGATGCGAAAGCCTCACATCTATCCGATCACTTTTGGTAAACAATGCAATATTAGTAAAATATACTCGTGAAATCCTTTACGCTTCGCATCCTGCACACAGCCAGCTGCGATTAGTTTCATGTGAAATTAATAGAAGGCATTAAATTGTTTTTGAGTGTTCCAGTGCGCATCATCCGCCGCAAAAATTAGTTCGAACCACTACAACCCTTTTAATTCCGGAATCCTTTTTATCGCACTGTTTGTTTTATTGTGCGCATTCGCTGCGAACGTCTGAAATTTAATAAATATAAAATTCCCGTGACACAAAGCCGCGAAGTACGGAAGCAATCACGAAGTGTTTTACCGACAGATTGATCAAACACCTGGGACACTCACCATTCCCATTTCCAACCTGAACATATGGGAAAAGATTGATGTTCTTTCGGCTGGAAATGGAGGTGCATGCATACAAAAGGTTCAGTTGTATCCGCGGGAATCCTTTATTCCTGCAAATATCGCGCCGAGTGACATTTCAGAAAAATCCTGCTCACCATAAAAATACCGAGTCATGTTTGCGCGCCGCCCCGACTGTCGAAAATAAATTTGAAAGGAAACTTCGCAGTAATTAATCGTTCTCACGTGAACCAACTAAGAAAAACAATGGCCGTCTCACTTTAATCATCACCATGATTGGATTGACCCAAATATTTTCCTCGCAGACGGCCAATGTAAAAACCATCTGTTTCGACGCAATTAATTAAGTTATGAGGGCATTTGTCACTGCTGGCTAAACGCATGCAAAAGTGTTATTCCCTCCATTTCTCCTCAAATTTTTTGAGTTCTGCTCGTGATTTTTATTCAGAATTTGAACAATAACTTTAACTGTTCGTCTATTTTTGCACCCATAACTTTTAACACCATAGGTTTTGTCTTAGAGATGATGACATAACGGCCAGCTTTGATACGCAACAACCGAACTGTGGATGAATTGTTACTCACCAGAGGCTAGACCTGGTGCTATTTACTGACTAATTAGACACAATCCATTAAAATCTACAACAATT
>QDEB01099133.1:0-18930 GCA_004193795.1 Asbolus verrucosus | reverse complement strand
TGCTTTCAACTAAAGATGGTATTAGCAAGAAATTCTTGAATGTCTTGTTAGCTGTCCAGACAAAATTACAAAAATAATTTTCTGAATATTTGTGAAAGAAGTTGGGAAAGATTTGACGAAATAAAAATTATTTTCAGCATATCTGCATGATGTGTTAAGGTTAGAATTTCTTAATATTATCCGAACAATTGTACCATCAAATACTTGGTGGTCTTAATCTAAAAATAAAATGTTGGCATCATTTTCCAACAAAGTTGTAAGACAAAAACAACTGAGGTTTAGTGACCGTACATACTTTGAAAAACAGTTGCATGCCAAATATTCTCTACACCTTAATTTGTTATCGCGGGTAACCAACCAAATAGTTTTTTCGACGAGTCGTGGCCATCGGGGCTATTTGGAACTAAGGCGAGCAAAATACATTTGAATTCATGTCTGCTGATTGGATTTCAGGGTTTCGACAGAGCCGAGGGGGGTGGAATCGATTTAATCTCGCATATCATCACCCGCCACTTGAGAATTCCTTGTTCAGTATTAATGGGTGCTAATCTCGCCGGCGAAGTGGCTGCGGAAAACTTTTGCGAAACGACCATCGGATGCAGAGACACCAAACAGGGGCCTTTGCTTCGCGACATCATCCAAACCGACTATTTCAGGGTGGTTGTCGTAGACGATGAAGACACAGTGGAGATCTGTGGAGCCCTCAAAGTAAATTTCAGCAAATATGAAAACAAAGTTTCGATTAATTTTATTCCCACAGAACATCGTGGCTTGTGGGGCGGGTTTCGTGGATGGTCTAGGTTTGGGTGACAATACTAAAGCGGCTGTCATTCGACTGGGATTGATGGAAATGATCAAATTCGTTGATGTTTTTTATCCAGGTGGTAAGCTGTCGACGTTCTTTGAGAGCTGTGGGGTGGCCGATCTTATTACCACTTGCTATGGTGGTAGAAATAGGAAAGTTAGCGAAGCATTTATTAAAACTGGCAAATCGATCAAAGAATTAGAAGATGAAATGCTTAACGGACAAAAGCTACAAGGACCTTTCACGGCCGAAGAGGTCAATTATATGTTGAAAACCAAAGGCATGGAAGATAAGTAAGAATTTTAGTCTTAGCAGTTTAAAATTTGTTTTTATTGTTCTTTTTTGTTTTTAGATTTCCACTGTTTACAGCCATTCATAAAATCTGTATCGGACAGAAACCTGCAACTGAATTTATCGACTGCATCAAACATCATCCTGAGCACATGTAAGTGCTTTTCCGTATATACAGTAACAGAGTACAATTAATTGATGCATGCTATACAAATATCACCAATTAAAGCCTTTTTTAGTTTAGGAATTACCATTTGGTACAAAGTATCTTTAAATGGTTAACAATGATGTACTTTGATATTTTTTATCGTTTACTTCCATAATGGTAATCCTGTTATTAGTATACACTGTCTACTTATTTTTATATAATTTGTTTCTTAATTTACATTTGTTGCGTAGTTTTTACATTTACATTGTTATGTTTTTATTTTTACTAATATGTTGGTACGAGAACTATTTGGAAAATTCTAACAAACGTTATTATAATCAAATACATATCAATCACCTGGATCTTGTGGCGAATCACAACGAATAATCAGATTTATTAAGTAAATATTTACTCATTGATTACATACATCAGACAGTGCTGGTTGCTGTTTGTTTTGCTTCGTATGGTTTCATGATTCATCACGAGATTTGTGCCCAATTATTCACATGAGATTCGAATTTTCTCAATATGTCAACCTTTCTAGAATTTTCAAAATCGTACTCGTAATTTAGCAGATTTTATAGTAATTTAAAGCAATTTTTGTCNNTTTTTTTTTTTTTTAATTATAAATCATTGTACATAAAGTGTTGATTAATCGTTTCGATGACAAGAGGTGTTAATTTGAAGTAGTGCCTTGGAATTCCAAAATAATTCTAATTAATAACGTCACTATCGTTAATTTTTATATTTATTAACAAATTTACAAAAGAATAAATAAGCTGCATGCAGGCTCATGTACATTAAATGAGACAACCATCCAGCCAAATTTGCATTTTACATTTATTCCGATATCATGTGATGATATGGATGTCTTATGGATGGATGTATCATTATTTTTCCATCAGTCTCTAGAATGCAGTCACTACAAAAGAGTTCTAGTCTCAATCTAATCATGTTATACCTACATATGTGTAAATGTAACTAACGAATATCATGTAAATGTGGAGTTTGACTCTGGTAATTAAAGTAATTGTTATTTTTATGAATAAAAAAATTAAAAAAAATGTGCGGACTTGTGATTAGTAGGTAAATAAAAATTTGTTGGCAAGCATTAGTTCTGTTTGTTATTAATAGCAACTTTTTTATTATTAAGCTGCGCCAAGTGAATAGAGATATTACTTAATGTTTTTAGAAGAATTATTTTTGTCATCAAATGAAACAAACTCAGGTAAAGTTTTCGCAGAAAAAATATTCCGTAACAGCCTTCCAAACTTTTTCTTCTACCAAAATATTAATATCTGTATTCACTTCATTTGTAATGATAATAACACGCATTTTTTGCAGATACATCCCCAGGCATATAACCTTCCTGTAAAATCCTTCCCAGTCCTCAATCTTCGTGCAATATGTTTTTTTATGACAGATAATTTTGTTAATTTCAAGTTTTAATTTGTAATGTTTAAGTAATATAATTATTGTTAATCGACGTTTTATTTTCATTTGTGCTTTTATTAATACGTTATTTTGTTTTAGGGCCACTAGTTATGACAAGCCAAAGTGTAAACTATAACTTAAGTGTTGTATTATGCTCCATTATCTCCTTTTACATTATACATAATTAATGATATCAAAGCTTCAAGTTAACAATTCGTTGTGATTAGTTCATTATAAGATTGGTGTTGATTTAAATTAAGACTGATTTTTTTGCCTCTTTCAATAAATAACAACAAAATGGGTCGTTTTATTAATCGGTTCATCAGATCATCCATTCATTACTAACATTAACAAGTTTTTCAGTCATACTAATAAATTGGTTTTCATGGGAAAAATGTTTGATAATTTATTATTTTCCAGGGTCAAACAGACACAAAGTGAATAGCCAACTTAACATAAAAATGCCCGTTCGACATTTATGTAGTAATTTTATTTTTCCGAATAGAAGTCAATTCTCAATAACGAAGAAGTACAAATGTGTTCATCATCTTATACGATTTTTTTATTTATTTTTTAGAAAAAATATTAGGAAACAACTTTATTTTTCGAATGCGATCGTTTTTTTGATCGTGTACCGTTTATAATACTGTCTGGTTAATAGTTGTAACAACACTCTGTAGTAGCCATAGTGAAGAGTGTGTTTGTGTCAAAACTGTTCACTGTAGACCGATATAAAAAAATGCAAACATTGCCTTCTTTATTTCAACATGCATGTTGCCCTTATTTAATCCATATTATGGTTAATAAAGTGGAAAATAGTACTTATTACAAAAAGAAAAAACAAGTGAGACCGAGACTGATATAATGACTGTTCAATAAGTCTTAGTTCTAGCCGGCTGTGAACTGCAAAATGTGCGTTTCACGTTATGCCAGTTAGCTGTCAGTTTTGAATTGTCAAATTTTGAAGTCTTAGTGTTATTTATTTCTATTTGCAATGTTCACGCAAGAACAAAAAACTTTTATTGTAAGAGCTTATCTTCGCAATGATCGGTGGGTGGAAAACGAGGACTGAATATTTCTATTAATAACATTANNTTCTAATAACTTTAGTTTTTAACTTCTTCAATTTCTGCTATTAAGGGGGAGCACCCCAAGGGTTTCTACTAAATTAATTTGCTATATTTATTTATTTATTTAAAATATCTACAGTCTGGTGGTTCTTTTTTAACATAACCGTTATTAAAGTCAGTTGCAGTCATAATCTTTTTTCCAACAACTCCCACTTTTTCAACAATGATAAATTGCGAATTTGAACAGAGTATCTTCAAGATTTTCTTTTGTTTGTCATATACCACAAAGCCAGGATTAAATTTGTCATAAACTGTACTACTAAATTCACCTTGAGACACACTGATCAATTTAACTGGAGTATCCTTCCACATAGTCTGGAGATGAAATACACCATCCAGGGCTCTTTCCAGATCATAAATTTGTCGCGCCGTCATCGCATCCCACTTGATGTTGGCAAATTCTGGCTTCACTTTTGGAGCTAAAGTTATATCACACATTATTTCAAAATTTAAACTATTAACGAATTTTCACCACCGTAAGTGACTCCATCTGCAGGTTGCGGTTGAGCGTTACTTAAATTTTGTGGTAGTGATGCCACTGTTTTAATTAGATTTGCAGCTCCCAAGGTTCCTAATTGCGTAAATAGTCGTCCCATTTTCATGTCTGGGTGAATTTGGATAGATTCTTGGGAAACTATTTCACCTACATCGAACTTTTTTGGGCTAATTTTCATAATCGTGATTCCTGTTTGTGTGTCGCCGCTAGCTAATGCGTAGATGATTGGAGCTGCACCACGCCATCGTGGCAAAAGACTGGCATGCACATTTATCATTCCACTAAAAACTAACTGTTTAAAATCGAACAAAATGATTATTAAATCCTCACTATTCAAATTTTTCTATGATTTGTTGCGGTATTAAATGCCCAAATGACACAACTAATCCAACATCGAACTGCCCATGTGCAAAATCAGGAGGCCATTTGTGGAGCCCCAAATTTTCCTTCTCTGAGAAAATCTTGACTGGATTCGGTTTTCCTTTTATTGTAGTTACAACTTCTAGCTTACTCAGTAGGACTCCTTTCCTACTAAATTATGCTCGTTATTAGGTTTCGTTCCATTTTTATACGAGTTTACTACTTACTACTCTTCACATAAAGCTCGTAAACTGAAAATTGAAAATTCATCTGTACCAAAAAATAACACTTTCCAGGGTGGTTTTCTTGAAATTTCACTAAAATTGCGACTGTGAATTAGTTTTATGTTGTTTTTTAATAACTTTAAAACCATAAACTTCACCAAACCCATCGTTTTTTCAAAAGATGTTACATTTGAGGTTATGTGTATACTCCATTTATTTTCCAAATATTTTATTCAAAAAACACTTGTTTTATTAACTTTCGTGATCAATTCTTTGAATTCTTGGCAAAAACCTCTTAAATTATGCATACGAAATCGTAAAATAACGAAACATTTTGGTTTACATTTCTCACTAAATTCTAGGTTATGTTGATGTTTAGAATTAAAAATTTTTATCAAGAACTTGGCTTTAATTAATAAAAGATGGATATGCTACAAACTTAAAGTCATTCTATTGAGTAATAATGGAACAATTTTTTCATTGATAAAACACGAAAATAAAACAGTATTACATGATATTTACAACATCAATAGCTAGGCCTACTCCTTTTTACCGTCTTTATTTTCAGTCTCTCCATCAACTTGCTTTCGTTTGGATAACATTCCAGGCCTGTAAATCGCGATTGTTGGCCGATCTTTATTTCTAATTCTTCTCTGTGATTGCGCATCACTGTCTTTGGTTTTTGTTTGTTTCTCCCTTTCTCCTGTACTTTCTTTTGGAGACTTATCTTCATCTTTCTTGCTTATATTTTCCTTCTTATCTTCAGTATGGGTAAATTTTGGACTTCCCGCTTCTGTTTTGGTGGACGTTTCATGCTGTTGTTCCAGCTTCTTCTGTTCGGCTTTCTGGGCTTCAATTTTTCTTTCTTCTCGTTTCTCACTGTACTTTTTCACTTTCTTCTGGTAAATTTTGGAGTCATCTTTTTTATAATCATCGTATTTTGACCTGTAATCCCGTTCTTTGTAATCTTCTCTTCTACTTTTGTACTCTCTCTTATCAGTATAATCTTTTTTTGGCGTGTACTTGCTTTTGGGGTCCTTTTTTCTGTCATCATATTTCTTTTCTCTGTTTTTGTAATATGTTGGTGGTGGCGCTTTTTCATATTTCTCTCCTTTTTCTGGGTTTTCTTCTGTTGTTTTTGATTCTTCAGTTTCAAGTTTATCAGCATCTTTCTCAGCATTCTTCTCTTTGGGACTCACTTTTGTGTATTGACTTTTGTTATTTTTTACTGGCGATTTTTCTTCGTATCGCTTCTTTCTTTCATCTTCTCTAAACTTTTTCCTTTCAAACTCTTTCCTCTTGCGCTCTTCTCTGCGTTCTTCCCTAATTCTCATTTTCTCAACTCTTTTATTTTTTACATATTCCAGCAAAGGTGTCATGGATTCATTTTTATTTTCTGTAGTGATCTGATAAGAATATTCGGGCTTTTCATCTTGCTCCGGTGGTTTATTAATCATTTCCACAAACTCTAAGTAACATGGATCTGTTTCTATAGTGCCCACTTTAGGGTCAACTCTAACCTTATTGCGCCTCTTTGGAATTTTTTGAAAAGCTGCAAACTCAACCACAGCAGGGTACTCGTGCCCTGCATTATCCAAAAACACATAGTTATCAAATTTTTCTTTAAAATCATAAATATCAGTGGGGTTAGTAAAATTAATGTAGGCACGAGAGAATGAGTTTTCTCCCAAACTAGCATCACCCTTCACCATGTATAAATAATCATACGTTGGAACTGGTGATATTTGATTCAAAAACGTCTCCTGATCCATGTTTGGCGGTAAGCGACGTATAATCACTTTGGTTAAAAGTTTCTCCTTCTTGTCTGCCCCCTTATGTGCATCTGCAGACTTTTTGTCCGAATGCTCACTTGTGTCTGGTAAAGCCATACCTACATAACCTCTGATAAGCAACTAATGTTTGAGAGTTACGGTTATACAATACCTGATCTTAACAAAGGCACAGTTTTCAAGTTTGGTAGTTGTTTCTGATTTAACCAAAAATGTAAACAACTTTATTCTTGTTGATGTTAAATGTCAGACATAACAGTTTTTACTCCAAACATAATACGGTTGGCCACACTGCAACCAAGCGCATGTTTTGAGCATGCGCACACATTTTTATGCTCTCAATTTTTTGAGGATTTTATTAGCAGCGCATTTAGTATCATTCGTTGTTATGAGTTGAGTTGGTTTTGATGGTTTCGATGAGTTCGTGGGTTTGTTTAGTTACGTTTAGTGACAGTATTTATGTTTTTCGTTGATATACTTCGACTTATTACTGTATTAATTGGTATTTTTATTCATTTCAACCAACCCCTTAAACTGCATTAAGTCAAGTGAATTTATGGGAATTTTTTACTGCTAATTGTGGTGAGTTTTGTTTATAATCCCCAATGAATAAAAACGAGTATTAGGTACAAAGTGCGTGTTCATGAAAAAGGTTCATGAAAATGATCATTAAAATTCCCCAGTTGTACCTAATACCACCCTTTTAATAATTAACTATCATCCTCCGGCTTGTAATTATTACGTTCATTTTGTCCACCCATGCAAAGTATAAATCACTGTTGTCAACACCTGTTTTTTTTTTCGCTTCAACCTTGCGTAGATTTTTTATGTTTGTTATGATTTCCATTTGGAGGCAGTGCCCTTTTAAAACACCTCGTAAAGTTGTAACGCCAGATGGAGGTCGGACTGCATTCTTTGTTGCGCCAACAGGAATTTTTCTAAATGATGGTATACCTGAGCAGGTTACGGTCGTCGTAAGTCTGTTTTGTTATAGTTAAGCACTTGAACCGGATGCGGCAATTTAAAGCTGTGTTAATTAGGTTAAATGTTACAGTTATTTATCCACTTCTTACGATGCATCTGCTCAACGATTTAATTTACGATATTGGATGATGGTTTTTGGTGGCGTCCTTGCGTATGTTTTCTACATTTCGGTCCTTCAAACGTTTTGTTTTGGTACCAGAGCTTATCTCAGCAGAGATGAACGTGAAAACTTAAGTGGGTGGTTCCAGACTGTCTGCTCCACCTTAACAGTTAGCAATTATCCCACACTTGGTTCCTGTTTCTTTCAATTGTTGTTGGAGTCCCGCCAAATGCGTGAAAATACCGCCAAAAAACGCCTTCCATTTAGAAATTCGATTTGTAAATTTTGAATTGTTAATTATTCAGAAATAAAATCGAAAGAGTCATAATGAAAATAAAGATAACGTTATCGGTAGTAAAAGCAATTAATAATTGTGCTAATTCGTTGGATACCTCGAAGGATGGAAAAATTTTTCGTTTTTCTAGAGATTTTGACGATAACTGCATTATTTTTACTTTGTTCCACCCAATATATAAGCAACAACAATGTAATTTATTTGTATTGGTTGTTACTTACATATCCTATTACATACTTATCCAATGGTTGTTGGAACAGGCGTATAAGACACGCCCTAGTGCGGTCCGTAACATGCTTTGTTAAGTCTTCAAAATTCTGATTTTATTGCAAATAATTAAATTGTATTTCAATAATAGTGACCCTGAATTTCTAAATCCAGTCGTTAAACGCCAGAGGATGAATCATTAGAACTGAATTTGAAAAAGTTACGAAATGGTTTTTAAAGCATGATCCAAATAATTCGAATAAACTTAAAAATATAGCATTTTTCCTGATTACAAAAACATGTTTAATTAAAAAAAAACGTATTTGGTGACCAATTTAATTCCCCATTAAATTTTTAAATTCCTGCGCACCATGTTACTGAAATGAAACATAAAGGTGTTATGGGTTATCTCATTTCATTTGAGTTTCAAACATTGTATTGAGTTTCACACATACGCCGAATTCGGAATATCAGGAGATTCAAAAACTTTCTGTATCTGTAGTTTCCAAAATTTAATTTATTCATATGACTATCCCAGAATTATTGTTGATTAACAAAAGGTCAGTTCATTACAGCCACAGTTGAAACAGTTTTTTCAAGAATAATAATTTTTGGTTTTTGTTATGTTTGTGCTTCCTAAACATCATCTGATATAGAAATTTTTGCATTTGGTTCCATTCAACTTTTATAACTCCAAAGTTGTCTGATATTATTACTGTTGTTATAAAAGAAATTGTTATCAAGTAAAACTAATTTAAACTAAAAAAAATATGTGTGGCGCCATATAAGATTAAGATGTTATTTTTTTGAAAATGATTTCTGTTTTTTTAAGAGATACAGGATTTACGTAAATATACACAAACGTTGGATTGGTACTTAACTATGTATGCAATATCAGCTACTGTAATATTCTGATCATCTTGTGCTTCTTTACATCCGGTTTACGTTTTCAGTTGCAATTGCTGGTTTTCGAGGCAGAAGCTGCAACAGAATAACTAGATCCTGAATAAATGATATATGCTTCCTTTTAGAGAACTCATTGTTTGATAATAGTTTCGTTGTCTAAAAATTTCATAATAAAATAATGTACTGGTTTTTGCTGTGCATCAGCAAATCATATATTTGTTTATCTATACTGATAATTTTGATGGGGAAGATCTCAGTCGATAAAAATTTGTTGACTTCATTGGCGATAAAAACAGTAAGATGAGTCGTTTGCAAAACGAGGGACAGTGCGATGTTTTGTAAACGGAAGAGAGGATGCTGACTATCATTTACCACGAGTCAGTCACTTCACTCTGTTGATGACTCATTCTGCACTAGATTAATTTGCCAGTCTGATAAAAAGTTGTAATGACGTGCAAACTTTTCCTTTGTTGCGTTTTCTTCCTAGAATTAATCTCGCAGTAATAATAATGCAGTTATTTTCCTGAGATTATGTTTTGAGTTAATAATTAAAATTGCTTTTAGCCCCAGTTAACACATATTTTGCATTTTTCATTCATCATTGTCGAGTGAATGAAAATGTTTAAATGATATTTGAACTATTTCAGTCGGTTGTAGAGAAATGTGATTTGTAATAACCATATGTGTCGAAACTAGGTATTTATAAATGGTAATGCTTCACATATGTTCAACATTCGCATTAGGACGACAGTTTTGCGGTTTGACATTTTTGTCTTGCTTACTAAAATAGTACTGCTTGTAAATGGAATGATTGATAATGTCAGCTGAATTTTATATTTGAAATTTTCAAGCTTCCCTAGTTCATTTGACAAGCATTTTTTAAAACTTTTGTAAAAAAAAACGAATGATCAAAGAACGATAACCGTCCTTATATTTACATTAAACTCGCGTTAAAATTGGCCTGACTTAAAAATCTTCGTTCTTGTCTAAATATTGCTGAGTGTGTATATGCCCCACAATTTTTTCCGGCAGTTTAGTTCTAGCATCAAGTAATTTTCACATTATACTTATCCACCGGTCATCTACTAAAATGGTTTTTAAAAGACCAGGTGGAGACCTGTCATTAAGAATGTTTTATCATGATCCTATGAAATCTTGTACTTCCTGTGTGATGGAAATGGTAGCATTAGGAACCCATTCTCTTTTAACAAATATTTTTTTAATTGCACTGGTCTGTCTTTTGGTATGTTAATTATTATATGTCTTAATATTAATTCCGCTCTGCTGAATGGTGAAATATGCAAGAAGATTATTTAATGATTAAATGTTGATGACTTGTAGATTTACTTGAAAAATACAAAAACTAAATTAAACTTTCTAAAATATGATTTAATTGAACCATAATGAATTAAAATAATGTGGTACATCACTGCAGTATTGTTTTGTTCTAAATTATAACTTACAAAGTGGCATGTTCTTCTGCTCAACGAAAATATTTAAATAACGAAAACGCCGTAATGTAAAAAAAATTCGTTCATGTAAAAAAAAAGAAACGGAGGATGTGGTTTGAAACATGCTCGAAGTATTTTTTCTGACTACGCATGTTGACGGTGACAGTCTGCTGAATTATTTTGGATCAATTAATAATTCTTTAACAGTAACAGAAATACTGTTTGGTATGCACGTGTTATTCACGTTGTAATGTTTTAATTTGATAATGATTGCAAATGTTTAAAAACATTGTTGTAATCGTTGTAATAAGTGAGATAAAGGTATACGCTAATCAGTGTTAACAAATGGTTTTCTTTATGATAATTATTGCTTTCAATTTTAAATTGGCCAATTTTAATATTAACATAAAAAAGAAAATTTGGAAATTGATGACCAGAAATGTCATTCTCAGAATCGATTGAATGAAAACGCTTGAAACATTTTCTTCAAAATCGCTGTTTGTTCAAGCATCATTTGATTTGGTTAAAAAGCAATTTTATCGGCTGCTTTGCAAGCGTAAAATATCCTCATGCAATCTGACCAGAGGTTCAGTTTACAAGAGACTAGTTTTGTAATGTATTGTGAATTGTGTGTGTAGTCTGCACATTATCATCACGAAGCGATAAATAACTCGTATGAAATTTCAAGTCTTTAATTTCCTGACGCGGCGTTGTATTGATCACTGACAAAGAGGAAGTTTGTTGTGAAGATCATAATAGCAAGGACAGATAATAAACAAATCGGTATAACGAAAACAAAACAAACATTCCCGGTAGTAGTTCAAAAAAGTTATAAAAGGCCATCTTCGTAACTGAATTTTGTATCGGTTGATTCCCTCCTGCATAAACATCTTGTAAATTAATTAACAACATTCAGGAAATGACTCTTGCTCAATGAAAGTGGCACAATGTGCAGATCGAGTAACAGAAAAATGACGTCAAATGTGTTAAGTGCAGTATTATTACCGATGTTGGTATCTCAATTTTTATAAACCGATTGAAACTTTCACCATAGAAATTACTTAACACTAGCGAATGCTCGCTTTAAAAATGTTCTTTTTTCACACAGGTGTAGTGATGGGGCGGAAATTTGGAATTTCGATTTTATAAACTAAAATTTTTTCAGTTACAACTGTGTTTCCTTAAGCTCATGTCTGTTAGTATGATTGAAATTTGATAACAAAGTGAATTATGAAATCTAGATTGAAATATTTGTGGTTATTATTTTGGGTATTTTCATGAAATAATGTTTTTGCAATGAATAAAATAGGAAAGTGCTTTTGGGACGTATTTTGAACAAGTGATGTCAAAAAAAAATGCAAATTCGCCTGTCGAACTGTTTCTTTGACCACAAAATTATGAGCACGTTTGGTCACAACAACTATAAACAGTGTTTATTATATTTGTTTTATTGTTGAAAGCACCCTATGAGGGTTGTAAAAGCCAATGTCAATAAATGTTACGTTTGTTGAGAATTAGTTCTTTTTAATTTTTTTCCAGTTTCCCTCCGGCATTGTCACTCGATTCAACCTCATTATGATTAGTTGTTAACAGTAAATTTCTAGATTGATCCTACTAAACTACTTTCTATTCCTATATTATGCGGGCGCTGTTACGGTCGGTTACATTACGTTCATATGAAGATTAAGTAATTCTTCAAGTTAACAAATTGTTAGGGAAAAATATGTGTTGTGCACCTTAATTGCTCCATTGTTTTTAGTAATAATAATCCACCCGTAATTTCCCTTAGTTTGTTGACAGCCAGTTATCATGAAAACCACGATGATACTTCGCAATAAAATAAATGGAAAGTAAGCGACTTTACATACAGACGATGATAATTACTTTAACGTCAGATCCTGCCCAGTAGTTATTATCAATTATGATTTCAGTTTTTTACATTGAATTATGTACGTGAATCGTAACCAGTGATAATTTCTGGATTTTCATCAGAAATGGTACACTTTTATAAGTTTAATGTTTTAAGATATTCATAGAACAACATTAGGGAGATGATTTCATTTCATCTTTAATTCAGCAAAATGGAAAATAAAATAAAACCTGTTGTCAAAACGAGTTGCTGTTATTTTCACATCTGGGAATTTGTTGTATATTTTGATTCGTGGAGAAGTTGATAGAGTGTATTACAGCCGTTGAAAAACCGCATTACGGTTGTTGTAAGAAAAGTTAATGGGGGAAATACCTTGTTTCGTTTTGCATTTAGTGTTATCTTTTGTTTTCATAATTTTCTAAATATGGTTTGAAATTTTTAGGCCACCAGAAAGTTTGATCTAAGAAAGAGATGTCACAATCGATGGGTAATGCAGATACGCTGTTGACTTATTTACTCTTATGGAAAACTTTCTAATTATAAGTACCGGAACACCTACTCAGTCTCTTGTCATATTTATCGGTGGACCATAGAGATTACTGAATGTTCGTCCATCATCACTTTCCTTGTGTCGTTTGCGACCAACAACCCGAAAAATTTTAATTGTATTTCTCGTTTATCAAGAATATTAACGACTTAATTCGACAAAATTGCATACACACCTTGAAACCGAGTCATACGTGTGCACAAATAAATTAGTGTTTTCCTCTCATTATCTTGGATCACATTCTTAGAATAGCTACTGGCCGTAATTTAAACTTCTTATCATTGTTTGGCTGTATAACAATAAATATAATAAATTAATTAACCTTCGTCGTATACGTCTGGTTGTTGACCATTTCAGATTACCATTCGATTATTGCTAGTTTCCTTAAACATCAATGTTTCCCCAATTGAGCTTTGCGAATGTAGTTGGTACTTTGACACTAATTACCGATAGGGTATAATGTACAAAGGAAATTATTGTAGAAGAAAGTCCATGTATAATTCAAGGCGAAGCGTATTTTCCATATTTTTTAATGATAGTGGTACTCCAGAACGTGCAAAATTTGTTTTCATTTGGAGAGATAATGTTGCTTGCAAAATACATTAACAGTAAATTATTTGTTGACTCAGCATGGATATCAGTTTCATGTTTCAGAAGGACTATGATTCATGATTGTTTTTGTCTTGTAAAAAATGGAAACTCAACAAATAATTATAAATTGATGCATCATGTTACACTTTTCAAAAGCCAAATAACAACTTGCTTCGTATAAATAAAATTCTTATCATCAAGAGGGATTCCCTGTATTCTGTGTTAAGCATTTTAAAACGTAGAACAATCCTGTTTCCGGAGAGTATTATAAATCAAATGTTGGAAATGTTTCAGCCATGTGGAGCAAATATGGTTGAATTGACCTAGTTTTTTGGGAGAGGTTTTTATGACATTTTTGCACAAATTTTAAAACAGTCTTGAAATTTAAAAATGAAAAATGATTTGCAGTGTTTAGTTGTTTCACTGGTAAATTACTGTAATCCTTGCGTGCGTATGACTCAATAACAAAATGACCTACTCCGAAGAATGTTGGACATGTCGATGAAAGGAATCGAGAAATGATGGTTTATGTATTATTTTTTATATTAAAGTCTTTATCTTTTCGAGAGTCAAGTGTAAATTTCCTGTCTGGCTTAGCTTGAATTTTTGGTCACCATAAGGAAATGGCAAATACTTGCAAATATCCGCCCGCCTTGGGGACAATAAATAAGTAAAAAAGCGAACATTATACGGAAATAAATAATAATTGTTGCAATTACGCAAATCCGGGAACTTTTTGACGCAGAAAATTTCCTGGTTTTAGTTGAAATGTTCGCATTTTACACATTTAACACTAAATTAGTTATTTAAATTTCAGTCGTAGGCAATTACCGTGAACATAATTCGAAATTATTTGCAGTTTCGGACACAGTCAAGAATTTAGTAAATTAAAATGGAAACAGTGTTGCCACGCCGTTATTTACTAATTTTTAAGAGGTCACGTGTAAAAATTATGTCTGTATTGTGTGTCGAGAATTATGGATGTGTTATTTTTACATCCTTTGGAACAACGAACATTCTTTTTATCCTCTTTCCAGATGCAGTTGACTCGCAGTTGTAGTAGATTTGAATTATTTTTATTCCAGCCTCATTATGTGATTTTTTTCAATGTTTCAAGGTTTCCACGATTCCACTTAGCTAAGTAGTAAAAGTAATAGCGATTATCTTATGGTTAAGTAGTTTTGTAATATAAAACGTTGCTACTTTGTTTTGTTAGATAGGTATTATTCCTTTCATTATTATTCTCTGTGAACAGTTGAACTGAAAAAAATGTGTTGATTGTGTTTTCAGCATCACAAATAAACACTGTCTCTTGTGGAATGACAATTACCACGAAATATGAATTTACAAGTTGAAATTAAAAAAATAATAATAATGACTGGAACTTCTAGTGAATTTACGTGAGCCAAACAAAGAAAACTAACTTTGTAACTTATAAGTTACACATGGTTGCGAAAATTATTGAGTAATATTGAACATTTCCGTATATCAGTAAACACGAATAGCATTTCTTAATATTTCCAAATTTTTACTTTTTTCAGTAATTAAAGTTTGTGATTTTCTACAGTAATGCAATTAACTATAAAGAGGAAATAAAATATTGAAACCAGCTCTGTAAGATGTAGACAATCGGAGTTTAGAAAGAAAAATAGATACACCTGGGTATAAAATGCTTAATTAGTATTGGAATGTTGGTAGTTACATCACCATCCATTGCAATAGAAAGCTACATTTAGGGTGCTTTTTCTTATGTTGCGTGCGTAAATTTAAGTATTACTTAAAACACCCAATAAAACGTCTCCACTGCGTAAAGTTTTGGATTTATGATACTACTGAATTCTACACACGAAACAACAATCTCATTTGGTGAAATACCTAATTATAGTTGAACACTTCTGAAGAAACCACCGGAGTTATATTTTGTCGATGACAAGTTCACAAAAATGTGTATCTAATTGATTCTCCTTACAGTGTGTAGGTAATCAAAATTATTGCACTAATCAGCAATATCCTTTGCTCAAATAGTTTAAATAATTACGTAGTTAGTATAATTATCGGGTTATTTCGTGCTGACGCGTGTTGTTGGTGGTGATCACAATTCTGCTATGGATGCTTCCAAAATTGAATGAGATCATGCTCAATTGTTATGAATATTTTTAGTCAAAAAGTCCTCTCACAAACCGTAACGACCACTGTTAATTTTATTTCTTAATACGTCGAAAACAAATCATGTATTGCATATTAGTCAAAAATCCACTATTTTAAATTATTATACAAGTCAACATTCCACTGCATACGGCTTTGTGTATTCACTGTAAATGCAGAATTCAGAGTCATTATCGATTCAAAGATTATCGCTAACGTGTAAACAGCTTTTAATATTTGTATGAATAAACACATTTTACAATAAGCCAGGTAATTATCAGGATGTACAACTACATCCTTCAACATTTTGTACACAAAATCATGCAAGTGACATCATTTCATGTAATAAATCGGAATGCGTCAGGTTTATACCATAAGTCGGATTTACACCATATTAATTGCCATTTCTTACTTTCTGAAAAATATTGAATTCAGAGATACTGATAGTTATTTCTTAATTTCTTCAAATACTTAATAAGGCTAATTTCTGTTATATATCAATACTTTGATATCTGCATCAAAATATAAGTATTAAATAAGTGTTACAATTAGTGAATTTTCAATTATCTAACTGAAGGTGATCCCATTATCTTTTGAACTTTAGTTGTACTGATAAACGAGATATTTTATATTTCTTCATAAAAAGTTTCCATCTTTTAACACTTTCCAGTTAATTTAGGAAAACATATTTCGTGTTTCAACATTTTTATTTATATTTTTGTAATTGAATCAAGCGCATCGTAATTAATTCGTGTGGGTTCAAATGGGTAAATTAAAAAATCGCCATCCGTCTATATAGTCGGATATCAAATTTGACTAATTTTTGTGTAAACGTTGGTGTAGATCTGTCACTGTAAATGCATTCTATTGAAAAATTTCAAACATTACTGTTAAACTGTTTGAACGGTTAAAACATTTCAACATTTGTATATAAATAGGATAGGTATCTATTCTTTTGTATATATAAGTTTACTTCGGTATTAGGTATCTATACTGGCGTAATTATATCCCAAACGAAAAATAAAATTATAATGTAGATGTTTGGTGTAAGTATAAAATTAGTAGACATTCTTTTAAGTTCAAGGCCAATATTGAACGCGTGAATCCGTGCAAAGCTTATTTTTAACGATTAGTGGGACGAAAACGTGCTGTGTTCATAATATTTTAGATATAAAATAACGGAAACAATTGATATTTTTAATGGTTTCAGATACAAGCTTGTTATCTGCAACTTTCCAAATAATTTAGAAGAAGATACAAAAGTTTTGCTGACATTGTTTCATAACTTGAATCTATAGGGTTGCCAAACTTTTACAAGTGGAAGGAATAAACTTACTGTGACGTCGTCATAATTTTTTTCAAATAACCACGTAGTTTTCAGGTCGTTTTAAAATTCTCTCTATGAACAAGCATAATTTTATTCAAATTTTGTATATCTTGTTTTTGTTAAAATACGGTATTTTTAATTACATATTTCACAAATAGTCAAATTTAAAGTCATTAAATTTTTTTGTTTCAACCAATATTTTTGAAGTTCTACACTTCACCAAACTCGTTTTGAGCCGGAATAGGAAAAGTAAAATCTTATTGGGGGAATAGTGGGTACTTGTGGAAAATTGCGAAAAGCTTCTCTTTCACTGAAATTTCAAGTTTAATCAACAAAGTCAATTTTGTAAAGTAATTTATCGTCTTGAAAAGTTTTATGACTTTACGGATAGAGGATTGCAAAGTTCGATTCAACCTTTTCCGTAGTTGCATAAATGTTATTGCAATGCGAGTACTGAAAGAAGGAAATTTAGTAATGACTTAAAAATTAGAAATTCATTTGTGCAAACAACTTGATAACTATCCACTTCAATAATGGATAGGATTGTTTGGTTTCCTGCCTAAACTTGAAAGAATGTACGACAAAGTTTTATTATCTTTTTTCCCAAATTAAATGTATTTGTGAAATTATTGTACCTCATTTCTTTGTTAAATCCTTAATAATTCTTATTGTTTGTAATACTTGTACAATTTTGTGAAAATTAGGCATGAAAACATGAGAAAATGTGACAAATCAACGAGAAAAAGAAATGTTCTTTTCGTGTATAAAAATAACTAGGTTCTTGGCTTCACTTCTACTTATCTCCGTTTTATGGCTTACAACTGAAGAATGGAGGTCAGAAATTAATTAAGTACAATTAAAAAGTAACAGTTCTGTGGTATTAAATAATACGAAGTTACGCTTGTTTCCTTTTAATTTTAATTCACAATGAAGCTAGTAAACGTCTCGACCTCCAACATGTTTTGTATGTTAAAAGTTGACGTTCTGACGTTGACTGACTATTCCTGCGTTAATGTAACTTATCTTTTGTTTCAGATGTACTCGTCTTCCTTATCATGTACAAACAGGATGGAAATGCTTTTATAAATTTTCTACTGAGCTAAATGACTTTCATCAATCACGAACTTGTTAAAGATGTTACATTTTTTGATATTATTTTTATTTGTAACTAGCACGTTAGCCCTTTTAGAAGGTCCCAATGTGTGCACAATTCAAGAGTCGTAAGTGAACTTCCCTGTATTTAAATATTTTTGTAACAAACGTCTTTTAGGTACACGACGACTGTACGAGTGTCAGAACAAGTACCATATCAAGTGAGAGAATACGTGTGGTGTTTAAATTTTCCTCCCAGATGCTCAAAGTACAAAATCAAGTTCAAAACCGTTTACAAAACGCAAAGTTTGGTCAAGTTCAGACCTGTAGAAGACTGTTGTAAGGGTTACACGAAGAGTAACTCGGAAGATCGATGTATACCCGTGTGTTCGAAAGATTGCGTTCATGGAACGTGCATTGCACCCGATCAGTGTCTCTGCGAAACTGGTTACGGAGGTCCATACTGTGATATCTGTAAGTTATTTTTGTATCAAGAGCTGCAAACATTGACTGATTAAATTATTAACCAATTAATTGTTTACTTTGGTGTTCGTTGGCCTCATTTACCAGACTGAATTCTTGGCATTGACTTCACCACTTGGAAACAGATAATGAAATAAAAAGATACACTATCGGGAGGGTACACTGGAACATTGAACTTACCACGTTATTTAATCTACTTATTCTATGAGTTCGACAAAAAACATCAATGAATAAGTAGGGTATGTTAATAGGAA